>OMPJ01039045.1:12500-24865 GCA_900312935.1 Carapus acus | reverse complement strand
TAGCATATTAGGTGGGGAATAATGTAAAAAAATGCTTAGCACACAGGAACAAGGCCCGTGTGTGTGCAGCCGTGGGTGTGGGTCCCCTGGGGGTGCGGTGGAGCCCCTACCCCATAAATCCTTGCGCGGGCACAAACAATCAATTTTCAATTTTAATTATTTACCATGGCCTGCTGGACAGGGGCATTTATTTTCCCGCTATGTCGAGATTAAAAATTAAAAATTAGGAGATTAATATTTGGTTGGTAGGGGGTAAGAAAAAGAAAAACCAAAAAACTTTGCCAACCTTTAAAAAAGACCCTTACTAGCTTTCTCCTGTTTTTCCAGCGTGACGGGCAAAGGTTAGCAATAACGCAACGAGCCAGATCGATAACTTCATAAATTTTCACGGGCCTCCCTCGTCTGGCCTCTGCCCACCTAACACCCTCACTCCAGCCGCTCTCCCTCTGTCGTGGGGGGACTGGAGGAGGGGATGGGGCTTTGAAGTGTGTGTGTGGGGGGGCAGGGCAACATTAAACCTGTGCAATGGGGAAAAGTGCCAAAACGCGGCACTCAGCATTTTCTGCCCGTTGCTCGCCAGGCCTCAGTTTGCGCTCCCAGTGCCGCCCAGATATTTCATCTGTAAATTTAATTACTGAACCCGGAGCAATATTGCAGGCATATCCGCTGTCAAGTTCTCATTCAAATGCAACTGCTATTACAAGTGGCAACCTGCAACAAAGAGCGACGTGTTGGTGAGGATCGTGAGAGGCTTGTGACATATTGCTGTTCTTGTTTGTCGAACAAAGCTCTCACATTCGCCTTGTTGCTGTGCCGACAGAAGAAGTCCATTAAAAATATTTAGAAATGCTCTACAGTGAGACATCCAGTGGGACAAAGGAATTCAATTGCAGAGCTCACAGTTGTGGCCCAAACTTTGACCAAGTGGCACATACACACAGACACAGATTTACACAAACACTGACACTCACAGACACACACAGACACACACACACACACACACACACACACACACACACACACACACTTGTGTGTGTGTGTTTTAATATTGGCCATTTATTTGAGGACATGAGCAATCACGCTAGCGTCTGTGTGAATGAGGGTTTTAACATTGATCAATAAGGTGGGAGAGGAGGGGATGCAATGATCTCATGCAAAGGTGCTGTTTGTCGACATTATGGGGTGTAACACTTTTGTTTTTTGATGCCAGGTTGTCACCAAGGACCAAATCCTATCAAATTGGTGGTCGTGAAGGATTTACTGTTGTTGTTGATGCTGTCATTGCTTTGAAAATCTCGTCATAGAGACAATAAAAAAGATATCAATACAAAGTTACCAGAGCGAGCGAAGAGCTGTCCGTCACTCCTGCCAGGGAGTAAAGACGCACCACAGAGTGGGCTGGCTGTCCGTGTTCGTCTGCAATGTCGTTTGTTTTCCTCTTTTGACCTCCTGATAATTTTCTTCTTAAGCCTTATGATCATAATAAGGGAAAACATTCTCTTCTCCATTCATCCGATCAAAGACCTGCCTGGAAAATTCTATGTTTGAAATAAAGTCAACTGAAATGGTCATCCATCATGTCACTCTGAGTGAATTTATATAAGATGCACCTTATTAATCCCCCGAAGGAAAAATTACATAGTTTACATTCCTACAAATACACACAAAGAGGTATCACGAATCAGGGATATTTATTTATCTTTACGGCAATTTAGAATGCAGTGAAGTTAAGGTGCTGAGTTCCAGTGAAAAAAGTATAGAAAGGAAAAAGAGAAAAAAAGAAAACAAATCTATATACAGACAGTACAGTATATTCAGCATGTATAAATAGTCAGTATAAATTACAGCAGCAGTACAAATAGTAAACAGTAGTAGCGATGGTAGTGTGAGAAGGATTAACCAGAGTGTTCTTATTGTGATTTGTCTTACATTGCACAGTTTCCTGTTATGTAATACCATAGAGGTGACTTATGGCTGCTGGGTGAAAGCTGTTGCTGAGTCTGGTGGTCATTGTTTTTATTGCCCTAAAATGTCTGCCTGAGAGCAGACGTTCAGTCCGTGTGCCAGGTGTGAAGGGTCCTGGAGGATCCGACTTGCATTCCTTCTGCAGTGGTAACTGCATAGTTCTTAAAGTGAGAGGAGAGGGCTGCCAATAATTCACTGGGCGGCCTAAATGACCCTCATAACTTCCCTCTTCTGTGCCACTGTGCTGCTGGAGAACCATGCACAGAAGCAGTGGGTGAGGGTGCTCTCTAGCGTGCAGCGGTAGAAGGATATCAGAAGTTTCTCTGAGATGTTGCATCCCCTGAGAACCCTCAGGAAATGGAGTCTCTTCTGAGCCTTCTTCACCAGTCAAGCAGTGTGAGGTCCCCAGGTCAGATCCTCTTTGATTTTAGACTCCCAGGAACTGAAAATCAGAGACCCTCTCCACACAGTTCCCATCGATGAGAAGTGACCTGATGTCATGACTCTTCCTCCTGATATCAACAACGAGCTCCTTGGTCTTGTCCTTGTTCAGGGGCAGGCCCACTCTGACACCTGTTCTTCTTCATCCCTGTAGGCTGACTCATCATCTCCAGTGATGAGTCCCACTACTGTGGTGTCGTCAGCAGACGTGATGATGGTGTTGCTGTCGTGGGTGTTGAGGGTGTAGAGTAGGGGACTCAGAACACAGCCCTGAGGTGAGCTGGTGCTGAGCCTGATGGCTGTGGAGAGGTGCTAGCCTACTCTGACCCTCTGAGTGTGCTGAGAGAGGAAGTCCTTCATCCAGAGGCACACTGAGTATGGGACACCAGTGTCCAACAGTTTCGATACCAGTTAATGGAGGAGGATTGTATTAAAGGCAAAGCTGAAGTCTACGAAGGCTAAAGTTGAAGGCTAAGCTCCCCTGCTGCTCCAGATGAGGAAGAACAGCATGGAGAGCCGTTGCCACTGCGTCCTCAGTAGACCTGTTTAGTAAGGCAAACTGGATTTAAGGCACCAATTGCATATGAGAGTTATTTGACTGGTGAAACTCCAACACCGAACTATGGTGTTTCGATCCAACGTGACAAATACAAAACATGTTACCATGTCAGACAGGACATACAGAGAAATTCTGTTGGTGGGAAATAACAATCTGAACCAGAACAATTTGTACAACCCAAAGTGAGATTATGGCGAGAGAAATTATGCGAGAGAGAGAGAGAGTGCAGCCATTATACACACACCTGTAACAGTGCAGAAAGAGACAGTGAGAGACAGGGGCAGAGAGGGAGCGAGACCAGGAAAGAGACACATGTTGATTCACATAAGAGCACGAGATGCTATTAGTATGTTGTGTGTTAGCTGCTAAACTGGACAACCAAAAGCATGCAGCTTCCCCAAGCACACTGAATTATTCCTCAGCATGCCAGCGGGGCTTTCGCCCTTAGGTAAGTCCATCATATATTCTCTGATGGCCAAGAAAGTGTCTATTTATATGTGAGAGACATGAGAGCAGCAGGGTGAAGCAGACACACAGACCAGGAGGCTTGTAAGCGCCAAGAAGCTGGTGCTGCTGCTGCCTTGGTGTCTGGTGAAGGCCATGTTAAAACTGACCACCCTGAGGCATGGCGACCCCTGACCTTTAGCAGGGATTTGGGCCTCTGACACCTGTGCGGCCAAGGGAGGTGAAGGTGAGGAAGGAGGCGGAGAAGGCCTGACCTCTCTCTCTGCCTCTGTCCCCAGTGCCCAGTCCGCAACTTAGGTCAAAGGCCTGACCTTTGGTCCTGGAGGGGTTATTGAGAGCTGTTGACCCAAGCGACAGACCACTTGACCCTGCTTACCCTGTGAGTGCAGTAAGGTCCTCCATGGTTCAGAGCCCTGCGGCTGCAGCAACACTGCTCTGAACCTCACCATCACACCATCACACCTCTAACCCCCTGCTAGGAGCAGTCAGGGCCGAACAAACGAGGTCAGGGCAGCAGTGTTGGGAGATTTATGTCCCTCTAAATCACTGATAACCTTCTGGCTGGGACCTTCTGTGTGCACGGGTGTGCGTGAATGTGTGCATTTGTGGAGTAAATGATGAAGTTGTGCGAATTCACAGTGGTATTTTTGCAATTTGCCACAATGGGGTATTTAGGTGATGAGGCTAAACTGTCGAAGTGACCCAAGGAGCCGTGAATGCGTTCGTCAGACCATGAAGCACAATCCCTGTATGTTTTATGCTGTTGTTGCTCTGCGGCAGGCAGTGCCTGTTCTTGTCCTGACCTGACACAGCCGTAGTGCTCAGTTTGGGGTGGTAAAAATGTACTGTATTAATGTGATTTTAGAGCTAGAGGGAAACTGATGTAACTGTTGAGGCAGCGGCAGAGACACAAACGTGAGCACAGGAGAGGGCGCCAGATTTTCTCAACAGCCACGATCAGGTTTAAGCCGCTACATCCCTCTTCAAGGAAAGCAATTGATAAAGAATATTTCTTCATTTGTTGCAGCTATTTTGCCTTGACCCTGCCCAATGGGACCCTCCTATGTCCAGGCTTCCAAAAAAATAATGACTTCATGCCACTGATAGTGCTGATCATGAGCAACAAAGCAGTGATAACTCACCCTAAAAGAACATACTGGCTAATTCTGCCTCATTCTTTCCCCCAGCGTTGTAATATATAAATAAATAAGTGGGGAGAACGCACTTATCAATCTCTGTAGCGCCCCGCCTCTTCCCTCCCCTCTCTCTCTCTCTCTCTCTGTGAGTGCGACCCTCTTTTAAAGCGGTGCTGTGGGCTTTTACCCAAATGGCGCCAGGGCCACCGGTATCATTTATAACTGGATGGCGGCGCTAATGCAGCGCATGGTTCAGCCAGGATGTTTTATTCATGCTGTTTTATTAGTAGGGCCCCACTTAAAAAGGTGAGGCGCTCTACCTCTCCTCTGGCCGCCTCTTGCCGGCGCTGACTTGAGGCACGAGCTTTATCTATCACCCTGACAAGAGCGTCTTTCCCTGGAAAGTCTTTCAGAAAACTTCAAACAGCCTCACTATTGATTTCTTCCCCTCTCCACCTGGGCACCGGCATACATCTTCGCCCCCTACACACAGACAGATGCAGAGGGGTGGAAGTGGAAGTGGGGCAGAGGGAGGCAAAGAGTGGAAGTAGAAGAAGAAGTAAAAAAGGAGTGCAAGAGATAAAAGTAAAAGAGAAGAACCCTGGTCACTGCATAACAATATCGCCCACCTCCCTTTTTGCGTTTTTGTTTTGGTTCCTGTTTGCCACAGAGAGCGTCAGCGCACATTCATACAGCACTTTGCGACACAAAACAGCTTTAAAATGAAAGTATGTGGACATTTATGGCATGACATGCCATTGTAAGAGAGGCCTTTGTGCCTAAAGCCAGTTCTTGGCCATGAGAATCAGAAATGGCCATGAGATGCCGAAATGAACCTTGAATTCCAGGAACTACGAGATGAGATCATTGTCACATGCAAGACAGAAATGCCTCAATTACATCCCGAATTGCTGAAGCAACCACAGCAATTTCATTTTGACACCTATTGACATATAACTGTCATTACTGAGAGATAAAGAGGATAGTGGGTGGGACTAAAAGGTGGGGGGAGGAGAATCAGTGGAGGAGACCATGGTAATGACAACTATTCCATGATTATGCAGCTTTGTCTTTTTTACGCAATTAGCACATGAATTTCAAGCACTCCACAAACAACAAAGACGTCAACCAAAGGCATTTTTGTGTTTCATACTCCTCGAGTGGCGTTAAGGTCTGGATCCACCGTGTGAGGAACAAAAAAGAGGGAGATATCAATTAACAAGTACCAAATGATTTGTCTTCAGACAGTTTGTGAGAACAATGCGTGATGCAGCTTTCCCTGATCCTGTGCACTTCATCCAAGAGGTGCAAATCAAATAAAGGACTTAAGCAAATAAGCGTGTAATTAAGCCAATTAAGTGGAGGATCTTACAGTGTGCAATCGATTAAGTTGCTGGCGTAGATTCCCTCTCTGACGGCTTTCTGAAAGTCAGCGAACTCTATAAATATCTCCGGATGTGTCTTCTGTCAAATTACCTGTGGCTGGTGGGGGTGGGGGTGGGGCTAATCTTGCCAAAATAGAGCTAAACTTGGAGTGTTCTTTTTTCTTTTTTTTAATCCCTATGCTGTGAATCCTTCCATGTGCTTGCAAAGACCCCCCCAGGCCAGCTGACACACACTCTGAAATCAATAGCACATGTCCCCTCAGGAGAAGCAGCCAGGAAGCCATTGATTGACACCTTCCCCTCATGTTGAACAGTAAAACGTGGCATGGCAGCAACCACCTGCTGTCTGCTCCACCTGCCGCTGTCACCTCGCTGCCGCTCGAGACAGAGGAGTCTGCACGTCCCTGAGAACAAAAAAAAACTGCATATTTTGTGCTTTTTATTAACCCCCCCCCTCTTTGAGTGGTGCAATACATAATTGTTCCGCTGCGACTCGTCTCTTAATCAAGGCCGCCGTACGCCTCACAGCACAGATGCCGTCGCTCCCCTTTTCTACTAGACGTCTTTATCACTTCAAAGTATTTCTGGATCCCCAAGGGGCCCATAGGAGAGAAGCGACTACTTTCTAGTTTTGTTGCGTTGGCGCCAACATCTCTCCCCCTTCCTGTCGCCCATACTGCTGTGGCAGATCGCCTCCGGCCGTCTCTCCTCAACCTGGGGTGGCGTGTTAGCTTCACTGTGCTGCATTGTGCAACTCCTAAATTCCGCTTATTCTTCTTTGCACATTGGTTTAGGAAGAGGCGGCTCACCTGAGTGTTTACCCAAGTCGCTATGTTGTGCAGCTCCTGGTTTCAGCTGCCCTGGAAGCAGCATAAATTAGCACCCTCCACAACGGCATCCCGGAAGCAACCTCCTGGTGTGTGACATCAATATGGAGCGAGAAGAAAGCTGCTGGTATGCAGCATCAGAAGCCAAATGGTTGGGAGGGGATGTCACTATTCAGCAGATGTTTCGCACTAAACAAGATCACACACGAATAAACACAGATTCATTAAATCACAATTCCAAAACTGGACACACGAGTATTGTCACACATAGGGGAGACCGGGACTTGTTGTCACATGGGTAAGTTGTCACATTGTAATTATCCTCCCCACTGGACGAGGCAACTAGAAAGTCGACTACTACTTTTTTTCCCTTTACGTTGTCGTATGTCATGTACTGACTGAGAAGAGAGTAGCACCTGGTGCGTTTAGGTGAGTATCATTTAACCATTTTGAATATCCTTAAGTAAAAAATTTCAACCTCATATATTCCAAAATAATCTACATTCAGATGAAAATCTTCACAATGATTTATATGGACTTGAAAGAGGAGAGATTGGGGCATTCTGTCATATTTCAGTCATTGTTTTGGTGTGAGCAAACTTAAAGCTAGAGCTACCTTAAGCCAATATGGTACTTTGGGGCAACATGCCTCAGTCATCTTGGGTAAGTTGTCATATGTGACAACTTATCTCAGAGGGACATGTCTGGAATGGGATTACTTTAAAACAAAGTGTGCTAATTAGCAGTTGTCTTAATGACACGTTAATGTTACTCTTACAGAAAATGACAATGATTTAAGGGAGAGGGGAGAGAGAGAAGACGTGGTCAGGAATCATAAAAGAAAAACAGAACTTGGCAGTATAGCACCTGACGTGACGCTGACGGCAATGAGGCAGGTGACCTTAGCTAATAAATCAATCAAAGGTACTGCAAAGGACTTAGAAGAAAGAAAATATTGCCTCACGTAACAAACATGTTTTAATGAGGAATAATATGAATATATTACAAATTTTTTTCACCATAATTTTGAAGAATAACAACCCTTGGGGTCATTTTTGACCCCACGTTTGCTTCTAAGAGTTAATGTCAGCTTCCGTATCTTGGCTCACTACTACAAAAAAATCATCCCGTCTGAAATAGCGAGTCAGGCACCTGTCCCACCTACAGTGGTGGGGTAAAAATCACCACAGCAGGTTTTTAATAAAGAGCTGGAGCAGTGCATGATGTGCAAAGGGTGGCCCCACGAACAGTGTACCCCTGGCAAATCAGCCTATGTGTGCCAGAACTGTTGTTTGGACTGAAAGTCTGACAAGCAAGGAAATTTGTTTGTCTGGTTTTGTTTGATTGTAGCCTATATCTTCAAGTTCTTGTTTGAAACTTTGACCGCATTTCTGGACTGTTTAGAGTTTCATCATATTAGAGTTTCATCATTTCAGAGTTTCATCAGTTTTATCGCTCATCATTTTTTTCTATTGTTCAGCTAAATCTTTTATTTGAAGAAAACTAAACAGATATTTGAGGCTGAGAGCTAAAGATAACAGCAGTGCATATGGACTTCACCCCAGTGCATTTTGCATATTTTAAGTAAAAATTTGTTCAATGGCCATATTCACTAACTTTTTCGAATGCAACGATAACTATTTTCAATGCCTAACTTCAGTGTTGATTTTCAAGTAAAATAACAACCATAGCACTTGTTTTGTCCTTGTTTTATTTGTTGCAAAATCCAGTGTGACATCTTACCCCATATAGTTTGACAACTTACCCCACAATGCACACTCTGTATTTGATTACCAATAACTTTGCATTGACACAAGATATCAAAATGTCATGAATGCAAAATACGTACTTGAGACATTAGTCTTTCAACTGATTGAAATATTTTTGAAATCTAATGTACTGATTCCAAGAAGTGCACAAGAGTGTAAAAAGTGTGACAACAAGCCCCGGTCTCCCCTACATGTAAGTGATCAGTAGAAATAGAATATATCTATTGGTCATAGAAATCTTCTTATGTTAAGTTACGGTGTTGTGAAAAAGAATTTTAATACTATCACTAAAGAAAAGAAATCATGACATGAATGATAGAGGAGGTGTGCCCTTCATCATCGTTCAGCAAATAATGGGTATAAACACTGACAAGGAAGCTGCTCCATTAAATAATTAGAGCGGCTCCGCTTACTGCTCGGACTGCGCAGTCTTCACTCTGAAGCCAGGCATGGGCACTGTAAAGTCGTGAATGCTCACCAACACACATCGACTCACACCAGCACTCACAGCATGCCGTATGTCTAGGATGCTTTAATTTTTTAATGCAGTCACCTATTTTGTTTTTATCTGCACCCACCAGTGCTACTGCTTTATGAGGCTGCAATATTTTCAGTATTTTTGGCAGACAGTTAAAAAAAAAGAAAGAGAAAAAAAAATACAAATGTAGAACAACACGCATGCACCTGCTAAGCAGATTTTTCACAAGACATCCTCTCCGAGAAGCACGGAACACTGGGAGACGCACATGCAAAGGCGGCCAAACATCCTTCATCTAGATAATTTATACCACACCTGACAAAGTGATTTCAACATATACTCAAAAAAATATAAAGTGAAATAACTGTAGAGCCGAGGAAGCAGTTTGCTGCCACCAAGTCTGGGTAAGGAAGCAGAGCATCACGGCACGCTAAAAGGTTTGAGAAATCGCAATGTGCATCAGTCTGAGCAAAAAATAGCAGCAGACAGAGAGAGAAGAAGACAAAAACGGAGAGAGGGTTATTTAACAGATCCTGTTTCCATTTGATAACTGCAAACATTTCTCGGAAAGAACGTTGACTTTTGATTTGCAAACAAATAAACACTTCCTCTATGGGCTGCAGCCTTCAGGTGTCACCACAGCAGATTACCCTTCTCCATCCATCTTCCTTAGGTATATCCATGAACCTTCTCTGTGGTCTCCCTCTTTTCCTCTTATATGGCAGCTTCATCTTCAACATCCTCTGTCCAATGTATCCATTCCCTCTCCACTGCACATGACCAAACCATCTCAGTCTTGTCACTCTCCCCACACCTCTCCATCTTGGTTGTTCGTCTGATGCTCTTGTTTCTAATCCTGTTTTACCTGATTAATCCCAAGGAAAACCTCAGCATCTTCATATCTGCCACCTCAGCTCAGCCTCCTGTCTCCTCAACAGAGACAGAGACCAGACTGATTGGGTCAGACAGACAGACAGACAGACAGACAGACTCACTCACTCACTCACTCTTTTCTGTATTTTTCGGAGCTGCAGTTGTGACACTCTGAAAACTGCCCTCACAGATTGGGGATCATATCGTTCTGAGAGGAGGCAGTCCAGCATTTGTGTATAATTCACAATTGTAAATCTGATCAGCTATCGGTGTAGCTGGTAAAACTTGTTTGGAGTGGTAAAGCCGCGTTTGAGTGTGAGTGAGTGAGTGAGTGAGTGATTGAGTGAGTGAGTGAGTGAGTGAGTGAGTAAGTGAGTGAGTGAGTGAGTGAGTGAGTGAGTGAGTGATTGAGTGAGTGAGTGAGTGAGTGAGTGAGTGAGTGAGTAAGTGAGTGAGTGAGTGAGTGAGTGAGTGAGTGAGTGATTGAGTGAGTCAGTGAGTGACTGGGCCAGCAAGTGAGTGAACGAATGAGTCTGGGCTCAGACTGAGCACCTGGAATCATAGCCCCCCTTCCTTATACGAGCATTATTCGGTCTTACAAACTGTTTTCTCGCTGGTTCTCTCACTCTGCCTCATTTTGTCCCACTGTGCTGCCCTTAGCAGCCTGTTGTCAGGAGGACAGAGGTGAGCCCTGACAAACCAGGACCAAACATTTGCATATAAAGAGGCTGTGTCCTTGCCATGCGTCCTTCCCTTTCAGTTCCTTCAGTCTGGAACTAATGATACACAAACTTTACATATCTGTGTGAGCCAGCTGCTACCTGGTGTGTCACACTGGGTGTGATTAAAGCACAGATACCTACACAAGTGTGTGCATCCCATTAAACATGCCAAGAAACACACCTATACGTATGTGTGGACATATTTTTTTTCCTTTTCAAGAGGATGGTGCACAAGTTAGCAGATATATCCACACTTGCGTAAACATTGTACCTTGCAGTGAATTAATTAAATGTTAATTGTTTACAATTGAACTGAATGGCGTGTGATAAATAACTCTTGCATGGGGCCACAATTCAGCACCTCCGTAAAAACGTGTAAAAGTTTCTTTCTATACTGCACCGTATGTGAAAACATCAATGGCATTGTCATGAAACTTGTGGTAAGCTGGTGGTCCTTTTTTACGGTATGTTTGCACATGTGTGTGTTTGTGTATTTCTTTGTATGCATATTGTAATTGATTGGTTAGTTTTAAATGTGCACAATGATAAATAATATGCACATTAGTAATTTACTGCTGCAGAGGAGAAAACAGTATGACAATGTGTTTTTGCTGACTTGGCGATGTGGTAAATAATGATGTTAGTGTGATCTTGGAGTAACAAGAGGTGCACGAGAAAATGAAATTTTAATGAATGTTTAACTATCACACAGACTGCACCAGACTTCATACTTTATGTGTGTTATTTTGTCATTTCGGCCGCAATGCATTGTTAGTGATTCAGAAATGCCCATATCTCTCAAATATTTTCAATATTTGTTTGGTGTAATTACCTGTACACAAAGCGCATATTGTACACCAAGGTGTAAAAAAAAAATTAGATTCATCGCTACAAACGTTCTATCCTAGTTCAAAGTTGTAAAACACAACTAATTCAAATTTAACTCAACTCCTTTTTTACTGCTTATTGTCTTTACTGTCTGTTATTTATTGCGTTTCATTGTGGAGATTGTGTTCAAGTTCGTTTGGCATTGTCCTCATCTTACTTGAGAGGCATGATATTTGTTACAGTAACGCCGCTACACTTGTACTGATCATTAGTCCTTGCCACGTTTTTCACCACAAAAAGTAAAAAATTGACTTCTTTACTTTCCCGGATCGCCAGATCAATGGATCAATAAAGTACCTGTCAACTTACCTACTTTCTCTCTTGCTCCCTCTGTCCCTCCGTCTGTGTTAGTGGCATGTCCACATCGACTGTCTTAAAACAAACAAGCAAAACTAAGAGAATGCTGAGTTTTTCATTTGCAAGGTGGTACTAATACAGACGAGTGCTGTGTGTGTGTGTGTGTGTGTGTGTGTGTGTGTGTGTGTGTCACATATTCTGTCTTCATCCAACAGACCAGGATCGTCTCCTCTCAGAGACTTACCCATTGACTCGCGAGTGTCTTGCCACGGATGGAAGAGGAGAAAATCCTCTCAGAAAATGGGACAGACCAGATTTTACAAAACCCCTTTACCCAGACTGCATAGAGACCCCCTGTTGAGACAAAGCCCACTAAGTGTGGACAAACACCTCTCTGCATCATTAAAAAGCCAGATGTGACACAATTTGTCTTTGCTTTCATGCCATACACACAACCACCGCGCAAACATCTTTTTTATGCTTTCATGGGGTCAATGAATCCTCACAAATGCATGTGCTTTTTTCATTAAACCCCAATTCAAACAAACTGAAAAATCAAG
>OMPJ01039045.1:0-7500 GCA_900312935.1 Carapus acus | reverse complement strand
TGTCTGTCCGGTTCTTACTATCTTAACTCAATACAAAAGAGGTTGGCTTACAGCCTTCCGCAAACTTTCATGTCTACTCATCCTCCTAGCCTGAGGTGCCGAGCCTGCACGGTCTCTGACCACCTAACCAGCTCATTGTCAGTATATAAAAGAGAAGCTGTGTGTGCTCTAGAAACAACTGAGCACTCACCTGCGGGGATGTGAAGAACGAACGAACGAACAAACGAACAAACAAACATGCATGGAATATAGTTACACTCCAGGCTTGCCTTGGAGGCATAAAAAGGTGGATGACTTGTAATTTTCTGTTATTGAAATTAGATAAAACTGAAGTTATTGTTGTTGGTCCTGGACACCTTAGACATACACTATATAATGATATACCTACTTTGGATGGCTTTACCTCAGCCTCCAGCACCGCTGTAAAAAATCTCGGTGTTATCTTTGATCAAGATATATCATTCAACTTGCATAAGAGTCAAGAACTGCCATCTTTCACCTCCGTAATATTGCTAAGGTTGGGCACATGCTGTCTTTAAAAGATCCTGAAAAACTTGTTCATGCATTTGTCACTTCCGGGCTGGATTACTGTGATTCTCTCTCATCGGATTGTGGCAACAAGTCGCTAAAGCCTCTCAAACTGGATCAGAATGCTTGTATGCGTGTATTGACAGGAATCACAAAGACACACCAGATCTCTGATGCCTCTCTGCACTAGCTGCACTAGCTGCTCATGAAACAACAAATACAATTTCAAATTCTTCTCCTCACCCCACGAGGCACTTAATGATCAGGCACCATCATATCTGAGAGAACTGATGGTGCCTTACCATCCACCCAGAACTCTGGGATCCTGAACACAGAGTTACTTGTGAGCCCTTGAATCTGTAGAAGTAGAATGGGAGGCAGAGCCTTCAGTTACCTGGCTCCTCTCCCATGGAACCATCTTCGAGTAAGGGGGGCGGACAACCTCACTACTTTTAAGGGTAGGCTTAAAACTTTCCTTTTCAACAAAGCTCTTAGTTAAACCTAGTAATGCTGTTCTAGAATTAGAATGCCGGGATTTCTCATGATGCACAGAACCTCCCCTTTCCTCCTCCTCTCTTCTCTCTTGCCTTCACACTCACCTGTATATTTCTATGTCTCATTAATGTATGTTACAAACTTGTCATCTTCCCCGGAGTCTTTGTGTCTCATGCTTTGTCAACCTGCAGATCGCAGCCGCAGCATCACCAGAGATGACTGTCGCCGAAGCATCCAGGCACTGCTTCTGATACACATGCCGTATTTATATTGAGACATATCTACATTCACTCTATATACGCTAGATTTAATTTTAGTCTAATCACCATTATTGATTACCGCTGTATACCTGTCTCTTTGCCTGTCTCATTCTCACTTGCAGCCTAGTCTGCCCGAGGTTTCTTCAGGCTAAAGGGGAGTTTTTCCTTGACATGTTCACCTAACCTCTGTTGTGATTTGGTGCCATGCAAATAAGATTAAATGAATCTGAACTGAAGTGGATTGAATGTATATCTGCTGGTATGGTTGACACTCCCTCAGCCCATCAACTACCCCCCCCGCTATCCAGGAGGGCTTGTTTTTACTTTCCACTTCCTGCTTAATCGGAAAATAAACTCAAGTCAGCAAGAATGGACATGTAACAGGTTATACAGAAAAGACATGATGACAGCAGAGGCGTGAGACACACCAAAACAGGGAGCTGTCATGCTGGTATAGGGGACACACAAAGACAAAGTCACAAAGACTGGAGTCAGGGGTCCCTAAAAGAGGTTTGGTCTGCAACCCTCCACCCCCCTCTCTTAATCCTGGGCATTTGTCGTGGCTAATTATGGTGGACAAGCCTCTTTATCGAACCTGCTCCTGCCGTCGGCATTAGGATGCATGAGCAGCGCCTGTTGTTTTAAACGCTCTCATTAACCACACAAATCAGCGCTGTTGACAGAGTGCTTTTGAATTAAGCGTCTTGCCCCCACCGCCGCGCGCCAACGCTCACAGGGCCCAGGACAAGGAGCAATTTATAACACCATTAGCCACACTCGCCGAGGTTACAGGCATCAAAACTGTTCGCGTCTAATTATTCTTAATGGATACAGGGAGGGAGCGACGCTCAGGACAGCTTTTTCATTAGCCCTCAATCAAGAGGGTCGGGGGAAAGAGGGGAGGGCCAAATGTAGTGCTCAGGCGAATGGGAAATAAAAATTAATTGTGTTTGCTTTTTTCAAAATACAACACGAATGCATACAGTGAGAGAACGACAGAGGGAGAGAGGTGGGGGGGCAAGAGAGTGGGGAGAAAATGAAGAGCGTTTCTCGGCATTAGGGGAACTCTTACTTCTGTTCTTAGATGGAGCACACTTATTGAGGAGTGACGGTTCATTTGCTTTTACCAGCCTTCACGCTAATGGTAGCGATAAACTTACGCAGCCGCACACAATTGCGGGGTGGAGTCATTGGTTAATTAACAGGAGAGTGAGGTTGGAGGGGGAAACGTTAAATAGTTTTAACACCCAAGTTCCCCTGTGCTTTGCCTTCCTCCCTCCACCTATTCAATGTTGAATGATGGTTTTGATAACATTCAAAGAAATCGCCTCCAAGGTTCCATCAATGGCTAGCTGCACAATCAGACATTCTCCCAAAATGACTCCAACGGCGTCTCAACCACTCTGCTGAGAGGATCCATTCTTTTACCATCTCCTAGCTATTTCCCTTCAACTCTGCTGCCGCCGACCTCTGCGCCTGCAATTAAATCCCCCCAAAGAGCGCTCCATCATTCCATATCTGTCATCCGGCTGCAGAGGCAGGTGGAGGAAGAAAGCCAGGGGAAGCCAAATAGTGAGTGTTAACCATCTTTTTACAAGCCATTAAATGGGAGGACATTACGGCGCTGCACGGTCCCTTAACGAGGACTGACATATGCAAGGGAGGCAGTTAGCACCTCGCATTAAGACGTGGCAGGCCACTGATGAGATAGGACATTGTCCATGGGGGAGGTATCAGTGTTAATTAGGGGATAATCGGCTGCTCACTACGTCTCTCTTCACAATCACTAACCAACCCCCCCGCATTGAAGATGATATGGTGGAGGGAAATTAGACTCTGTGTGTGCGTGTGTGTGTGTGTGTGTGTGTTTCTATGCATGTGTGTCTGTATGGGGAAAGAGTGTGGGGTTAGGTTCATTTGCAGATGGTTTAATTTGCTGCTGTTGAGGGGGAAGTTTATACCACAGAAAGGAGAACAGCTGTCTGCGAATGCGCCGCACAAGGAAGTTACGTTGGATCTATGGAGCATTAATCAGTCTCCCACTGTGTCGGGAACCCCTCCTGCTCTGGCACCAGTTGGAGACAGGATGATGTGGCAATTCAAGCAGCAGTTTATTAAAACATGCCAGTCAATAAATACAGTAAATTATCAAACTCTGTTGATGATAATCCACCGCTAATCCTCAGACTCTTTGTCTAGAAAGATGCTATCTGACTGAAGGGAATTACCGAAAAGTTACCTCATTAATCAAACATGGAGAATTTTGACAGTGAACCCAACCTTCATGATGGTTCCTCAGCCAGATGAGGTCTCTAAGGAAAGGACAGCTTCACAAGACATTCAGTGTTTGACAAACAACTACTCCAGATTTTCTCCTGTTGTTGTAGATCTCTGAGAAAATGAGATGATGATGAAAAAATTAAGATGAGGTAGATGCTTCAAAAAAAGATGTGTTGAAACAGATGGATAGACAGAAAGAATTATGAAGAATACACCTAAACAATTGATAGTTTAAGCTACAATGACGACAAAGCAAACTATGTTGATGGACACCTCTGACGATCTTTGACGCTGCGTGGCGTCAGAAATCGTGGCGTCAGAAATCATGGCGGCAAGGGCACGTGGGAAAAAAAATCTCATTGACCATCCTCAGCCTGCAGGGCATCCGGAGTCGCCATAGGAGACGGAATCGGGGCGAAGCATCCCTCTCCATCCCTGTTCTGGCCCACAGCATTTTGTGTCACAACCGAGAAACAAAAAGAAGAGCACACGGTAGAGTGCACAGTTAGCATGCATGTACACGCATGTGTGTGCAAGTTTGTGTGTGTGTGTGTGAGAGGGAGCTGGGGAGAAAGAGCTCTTGAAAGGCGGAGCCAAAGAAGCTAAGAAAAGAGTGAATCTCAAATGCGAACAAATAAGAATGCTCAGCTTTGTATTGATTTGCTCTCATTAAACAATATGCCTTTTCTTCTCCTACATGGTGGGCAATAACTCGACCAGGAGAACGCACTCCTCCTGCTCCTCCTCCCCTTCGCCTGCCTCCCACCATGCCCCTAGGCCTCAGTGATGCGCAGTCCTGGACAGGGCCAAATCGTGCCCTGCAGCAGAGCCAGCCAATCAGGTTAAATTAGACTCTCTGGGTGCAGCAGCCACATGTCAGGGGATATTCAGGTTGGACACGACAAATCTCCATTTGCGTGGTCGGTCAGCAACCGTCAGACACATGATCACCAAATGCAGCACGCAATAGGCTGGCCCACATGTCCATCTACTGGTAATGAATGGTCAATGGGAGCAAGCCTTAAGATTACCATAATGTAAATGCTGAAAAACACAGGGATAACTCATCATTTCTGTCACCTGGAGCCTCAAGTCACAAACACAGTAAAACATAGTAGTAACATGATTACCAAAGCAGTGTTTCATTGAAAATTCCTTTTAGCGCTGCACAAGCTGCATTCAGACCAGAGTTCGAATCAGAGTGACTTTTTCCCTGCAATTTTCCTTTGTTATGTTTGAAAGTGATGAGCAAACGCTGTTTGATATACTGTATAGTGCAGACAGGAACATGCTGTCAAGGCATCTGCACTCCAGAATAAAACAGAACTCTGATTGCATGAAACACACAGGATAATGAAGTATGTGATGTATGAAGACTGTGTAGAAATATCGCACAGTTTCATCCCGGCAGATACAGAAAGGAGAAAGGTATGGAACAGACCTGAGATTTGTGTGAAGGCACGACCGAAAGCTAACAGTCAGAAGAGATTAATATGCAATGAAGTCCTGAGGTCTTACTTATTAAAGCAATTAAGCATTCATTAATCCAATTTGCAACCCCTGAGGAGTCACGTGGGATTGCTGAGACACTGGAACGTGGCCGTCTCTCTCCACTGCTTCCTTGTGGCAATACTGTATTGCAAAATGTATCTATGATTCTTAAACATAGAACCAAGGTTATACCTTGAGTTTCAAAAATGGCGCCTAGGAGTGAGTGAGTGAGTGAGTAGGTGAGTGAGTGAGTGAGTGACTGACTGATTGACTGATTGACTGACTGACTGAATGTCTGAATGACTGACTGAATGACAGAGTGAGGAGATGTTGCGCCACCTTGGCATGAACAAATCAGGATAGACAGGACTATGCGATTGGGGAAGTTACAACAGTGGCGACGTGATTATTACTGCAAAGAAACAACTGTGTTGAGTGTTGATTGCTGTTGTGTTAGTGTTGACGGAAATGTTAGATATGCTGGGCTTACGTAAGTGTGTGTTACACTTGAGCTTACGTAAGTGTGTGCTTTGACTTCCTTGCCTTGACTCAGAAGCTCATTCGGTATTTATGATACTGTGTAACACAACAACCTCTCCACCCTCCACCTTCGATTGTGGCTGCCGCACAATTCATGAAAGCACAATTCATGAAGGACTGATATCCTGATTTGAACCTGAAACTAAAGAATAAAGAGTAGAATTTATGAACTGGGACCTGTCTTTGTAACTTCTATTTTCATCTCTGCTCATGGTGCTTCAAGTCCTAATGTCTCCAAGATCCTTGGCTCATTGAGTCCAATCTGGTCTGATTTGTACGTGTGGCTGAAGTGAGACGACTTAAACCGGGAGATAGAAAAAGGACAAGATGCCTTGCATTGAACTATATAATATTTATTGTACTTGAGCTTGTCAGTCAGCCTGATCAGTCGGCGTTATCAATGGATTTCCACTCGACATGCAGCATAATTAGGATCGTCAAGGTTTACCAATCAAAACAACACTATCATGTATGGTTGTATTTTTTTTATCCATTTAATTTTTTTTTTTTTTTTTTTAAGCAAAAAATCTAAAACTCACACCACAAATGAGTTGCCCTTAATTAAGCTTGTAATAATGCAGAGAGGCAGAAAGTTGGATATGTGGCATGAGAGAGAGAAGCTCTGTCCTTTCTTCAGCCTCCCTCATCCTCCCCTGTGATACGTGCAGTCATGAGGTCTGACAGGACACTCCGGGGGGCAAGGCCCAGTGCCATGTCCATCCTCTGCACTCTCCATGACGCTGCACTCCTTCCTGACAAGGGCCTCGCCACCCCCATCCCTGCACTGCTCCTCTGTGTAATTTAACATTGCTTCCCTGGGCTCCAACAGCCATGTGACGTACAACCACGGTTGAAGCTGGCGGCATAAATCAGTGCCAAAACAATTCCAAATGTCTCTCCTAATCGGAGCCCTTTGGCGGGACCGATTTTGTGTTAAATTTTCCTCTCCTCATCAATTATCCAGTCACACACACTACCTTATTCTGCTGTCTCCCTGCCGCTTTGACAGCTTCCTGTAAAACAACCCTGATCCTCCGCCTAAGCTCTCCGACTCTGCTATCTGTTGAGCTTCCCTGCCCGACTTCTATCTCCGAGCACTGTCTCTCTCTCTCTCTATCTCTCTCTCTTTCTCTCCCCCTCTCTCTTGCTCGCTCCCACCTCGTGGCTCTCTCATCTCGCTGCCCTGCTTGACAGCTTCATCTGATCCGTGGGACTTTGTGCAGGAATATCTGGCATTCCGCACTTACCCACAGGACTGTAAATCCCATGGTTCATCCTCGCAGGGCTGCTGTTTCCTTCCAGTCTTCCCTCTTCCCACCAGCTCTCACTGTGTGGCAAGAGTTGCCGTTACAGTCCGGACTCAAGCACAGGTAAAGCTTCAAAGACAGAGTGATGGGGAGCAGCCTGCTATCCATTGGCGGGGAGCAGGGACAGCTTTCTTTGCATGCAGGAAAATGCATGTTACCCTGTAGAACAGGAAGAGGTTTTTCCTAATGTGCTCTTGAGGATGTGCGGCATCTATTGGCTGAAGCTTCCCCAAAGAGCCGATCCAGCTGCCTTATGGAGCAAGTAAACAGGATCTTCTGACGCATGTTTAATAGTCTAAACATAAAGCCAGATTTTTTTGTGGATGTCCATACCAGAAGTGATACCAAGAGACTTCATCTAGCAGCGATTTCTATCCAAATATGACACACACGATGTAATACTGCATACACACATCTGGATTAGGCTCAGGTATTTGGATTTGGATTCAGGCTGCTGAGAGGGAAACACTAAACTTGAAATCTCACTCCGCTTTATTGTTGTGGCTGCTGTTTGTCTGGCTTCTGAGCAAGTGCATATACATAAACACACACACACACGCACACACACAGACAGACAACACCCCCACCCCCCCCCCCCC
>OMPJ01039043.1:0-18609 GCA_900312935.1 Carapus acus | reverse complement strand
GACGGCACCACCCAAGTGCTAAGATTACCGGGACAAGAAAGAAAGCCCCCGTAGCGCAACGCCACTGTTATCTGCGTTCAAGCATCTTTCAATCACAATTCCGATCGGCAACTGATTTTCTTGGCAAAAAATATGAAGATTGAGTAAAATTGAATACTGTAACACTAGAATTCTGGAGCTGAGTGCTACACTTGTGGATTTTTTTGTTTAGTGTTTGAAAGGAATTTATTATTTTCAATTTTAATATTTTAATTTGTAACATTGATAACCATTTGAGGATATTTAATTTAACTTAATGGCACCAAGCAGCACTTTGAATTTATTTACGATTTCCGCTTGTATATTGACAAGTTTTGGTTAAATAAACAACACGCTGTGGAAGAAAATGGTTTTGCATTTTGTTCTCATACTGTACCGAAAATGTACCGAACCGTGACCCCCCTGTACCGAGTACGTACCGAACCGTGATTTTTTCATACCGTTACACCCCTAATAATTTCCACAAAAGCGCATTTAGGGGAGAGTACGATTGAAATCTCAGTTTACATGGATTTCATTTCATACATAGAATGAGCCGTGTAAATAGAGGAGATTTATATGTAAGTAAGGCAGTGAGTTATGGTAATAATGTAAATAATGACTACATGCTTTAGGCCAATCATGCTTTACATGCTTGAGGCCAATCATATGGCATCATACACTGCACGATCATAACTGTGTAATTGCAGCTGTAAAATAGATAAAATAGAACAAGATTTACTGGATTGAAAAGTAAATGGTTGACTGTTTACGTTGCCTCTACTATTGGTGCTTCATAATTGGTCAGTATTTACCTCTGGAAAATTTCCTCTAACAGCCATATTAACATCGTAGACTGCATCTCACACTTGATGGCAACATTTTCTCTCTTGTTCACATTTTTCTGCATGAGGACATTAAATGATATTATCGCCTACATACCAATGTGATCCAGTAAATATTACACCTGCTAATGACTGAGCCCTTGACAGCACTGCTCTCGCCATCAAGTATAAAAAACACAGTTTTATTCTTCATAGTCACCCTGGGTTCACTTCAAATGTTTCGCAGTGCTTAGTTTCGCATAGGCCCTCAGATGCCCTCCAAGACTATATGGAAAAAAAGTTTTCTGTGTGGTCCATGCTTACCTGTGGCAGCTCCAAGGCTCGCATTACAGCAGCAAATCCAAACATATTGCCCATGTTGCTCTTGAGTTCTGCTGCAATCTGGATGAATTTATGCAACAGGCTGGCTCGCTCCTCAGGTGTACCTGTGCAGCCCAAAATGTCCACAGCCAACATGATCGCCATTGTTTGAAACCTGTGCAAAAAAAATAACAAAGACGCAAATAGTTTCGGTATCCTTAAAGATATTAGAGCTTACCAAGAAACAAACAAGCCAATCACCTCAGTGTAGTCATTTTGTTTACCAGGCTGAGGATAACTATAATGTCAAATACTGACCCATGGTCACTAGGCAACATTGGTATGACAGCAATGATATGATTTGTTTATCGTGTGTAAATATATTTGGGTGTTGCACTACAAAGCAAAGTAGCACTACAAAGCTAAGTAGCAAAAAATGCTGGGGAACATTGCAGCATACAAAAAAAAAAACCTAACAATTCAAAATAAGCCATCACAGATGGGCATATAATTGCTCAGTCAGCTGAAAGGTTTTGGGTATTGGACTCTCACCTCTCCAGCAGATCCAGGCGGAGCTGTTGGCCCTGTGGTAGGGTGAGAAGTTCCATCCCTGAACTCACTCCCATCACTCTTTTTGACTCTGGACTCACATCCATGATTCTTGCCACCTGGAAAGTATGGTTGCAACACTCAATGGCCATGTTCACGAGGCATTAGAATACAAGAATGTGTCAAGATGTCATGAGGCCAAAAATACACTGACACTTCAATTGCAAAACATTTGTCATGCACTTCCAATGTTCCAATGTGCTTTGTGTGGATCTCGGATAAACACACTACCATGCAATCAGCTCTGGTAATGTGCTGGGCAGCTGCCTTAGGGTCGACTTCTCCCAGGAGCTCCTTTACTTGTCGAAGGATGCCCACCTCCAGGGGTTTGTTATCTCTGGGCATAAGTTGAGAGGAGTACTTGCATGGTTTGAAGGAAGAAACTATCTCCACCACAGGCGAGAAGTACACATTGCCCTCCTCAGCTCGCAGAGGGTTGATGGTGGCTGGCAGGTGCTGTGTCTGAAGCCGCTCCACATAGCTTAGTGAGCTGGGGTAAAGTTCAGAATAACAGTTTCCATCTGAATGCCCACACAGACACTGATGCAGAGTCTGATGTTGGTCATGATGCGTGGTCAGGGTGCTGCTGCCTGGCGAGGGAAGAGGCTGGCAGAAACCAGGGCGCCTCTTCAAGCACGGGGACGCAGCCGCACTGGCAGACTGGCTGGCACAAGGACTTCTGGACTGTGGGGCTGGAAATTAAATAAAGGGGTTAGCTGTTTTTAATCAATTACAAAAATGTAGATAAAACTTAATCCAATTTCTCTACCATTACTATTTTTTAGTACTATTTTTCTAGTATACACTCTTACACGTTGTATTCTTAGTTAGGTTTTTTTGAGCTTTCTGTGCTGTTCCGTCAGTCCACTCATCCACTGATCCATCTATCCACCTAATGAAAAAAGCAACATGGACTTCAATCCAAAATATTTACAGCGTACCTTTTTATCTATCTATCTATTTGCTCTCTCTCTTCTCTTAAAAAAGTTCTGCACACACCTACTCAAAGAATGTACTGTTCAAAGTACTATACAGAAAGTTACATAATCAAGTTATTTCACACGTGCCTTTATGGTTGAATCTTATCTCAATACTACGTTTAGAGGGCCCATCACGTGCATCCGCTTTGCTTCCCTTGGAGAACACCCTCTGCTGTTAAACATGCATGTGCACACAAGCAAACACACTCTGAACCTCAGGTCCTCTAGTATTAGTTTCACTGGTAACCTCCCGGCTCACACACATACTGCAGAGAGGCACTTTGCATTGAGGAGACCAGACGTTCCCTTTCACTGAATTGTACCATCAGAACTGTGTCGGTAAGTTTTTGCGAGTATAATATTGCAATGATCTCAATTTCTCAAGTTATTGTTATGGGTGATTTCAAAGGAACTGTCATCATTGTTCTGTAATGTACTACACTGTGTGTTACCTGGTGACGCATGTGATTTAACAGAATGTGATTTATCAACTGGGACAATTGATGTAATATAATACTTTGATGTAATGATAATAAATTGGAACTGATATTTGGAAGTCATCTGCATCATCTGGTCATGCTTATTATGTGTGCAGTATGTAATATCTCTGACATTAAACTGTAATAATTCATGAAAGTTGAAAAAGAATCACATTTTTTGTTGAGCTTGTTTGAGCAACAAGAAACAATTTGCAACACCAAAAATAAGAGCACACACACTATGGACCTCCTATTTTTCCAGTATATCAGCCCTGTGTTTACTTACACAGCAACACCTCAGTTTAATTATTGTACCTTAGAAATAATTTTCATCTCTCCATCTGTGAAATAACGATGTTGCTGTGAAATTCTGAGAACTTACATCGAAAAATGACCTGATATGAACCAATTTCAACAATGTATAACAAAGACGCAACAAAGAATATGTAAACATCCTTCATAGTGTCTGTGCCAACTCAAGGTGTTACATAAGCCTTAGAGCAACTTGTGCCAAAATAAAACCCCAAAAGTAAATTCTTGGCAAAAGGCCTCTGTGGTCAGTTAACAGCTTTGCACGTTTGTGCTTTTTGGTACAAAGCCTGTCCACACTTTCTCTGTAATCCGTGTTCAGGAAAAAGTCCATCTCAGAGCAAAAAAAAACAGCAGCAACAGCAGTAACAGCAGCAGTTGAGAGGAGGAAATTGTGTGATTAAATGATATTGCAATGGCACAATCTAAATATGTTAATGTCAATGTCATCTTTGGCATCGAGCACTACTGCTGCCATTGACCCATTTGGTATTTCACATTAAGATATTCACATACAAAGATTTTTTTTCATTATTATGCTTCCATATAAAGGCAGCCTCTTTCAGAGCGTCTCAGGGTGGCTATATCTTGTAATGTTTAACAACTGATGGTTGTACCTTTTACTATTATACGGGAGCATTGGAATTGAGGAGACATGTGATATGGAAATCAGCAAAGGGAACATCTGTAACATCCTTGCACGCTTTAATTGTCTTTCAGAGATGAACCAACTGTTGTTGGCATCACTACTTCTGTACACCTGCAGCTGCATCTATGGGGGGAAAATCTTGGTGTTCCCTATGGATGGGAGCCACTGGATCAATATGAACATTCTGATGGAGGAGCTTCACCTCCGAGGGCATGAATTAACAGTGATGGGACCCAATGACAGCTGGTATATCAAAGAGGACGCCCCCCACTACAAACACCTCATCATGAATACATCTTTGGGTTTCAGCAGGGATGTGTTTGGTTCATTTGCCACCAGATTGATTAATTTACGGCGAGGGGGTGGTTCATTATGGAGTCGCATACTTCTGGAATATGAGGTGGTGGCAATGTTCCACAAATTGTATGAAAAGACGGTCGAGATGGTTGGGGATATGTTTGAGAACGAAGAATTGATGCAGCGCCTAAAAGATGACAAATATGATGTTGTTCTGACAGACCCAGCATCAGCGACTGGAGCTCTTATGGCCCATCGTTTGGGCCTTCCACTTGTCTTAAATGTGAGATGGATGATACAGGGGGAGGGCCATACTGCCATTGGTCCTTCTCCATTGTCTTATGTTCCGGTCGCAATGTGTGAGCTGTCAGACAAGATGACATTTCCCCAGAGAGTGAAAAACATGTTTTGCTATCTTTTTACACGTTTCCAAATTTGGTTTGTCTCAGACTCCACCTACAAACCATTTGTCCATCGTTACTTTGGCCCCGATGTTCATTACATGGAGCTCTTACAAGCTGCAGATATTTGGTTGATGAGGAGTGATTTCACCTTCGATTTCCCACGACCTACCATGCCCAACATTGTCTACATGTCTGGATTTCAGTGCAAACCCTCAAAACCTCTTCCGCAAGCACTAGAAGACTTTGCCCAGAGTTCTGGAGAGCACGGTTTAATTGTAATGTCGTTAGGCACGTTAGTAGGGAAGCTTCCAGAGGACGTCACAGAAGAAATTGCTGCGGCTTTTGCCCAGCTTCCTCAGAAGGTTATTTGGAAGCACAGAGGCAAAAAACCTTCCACTCTAGGGAATAACACCTTACTCCTGGACTGGCTGCCACAAAATGATCTCCTGGGTCATCCTAAAACCAGAGTGTTTGTGGCCCACGGGGGAACTAATGGAATTCAAGAGGCAATCTATCATGGTGTTCCCATGGTTGGCCTGCCTCTTATGTTTGACCAGCCGGACAACTTCTTCAAGATGAAAGTGAGGGGCGTTGCCACAACAGTCGACATCGCAGCCCTGACAAAAGACAACTTCTTGGAGGCACTGAAGGACGTGCTTTATAATCCAACTTACAGAGAGAAGATGACGAAGCTGTCCAGTCTTCATCGGGATCAGCCCATGAAACCCATGGACCGTGCAGTGTTTTGGATAGAATATGTCATGAGGCACAAAGGAGCACCGCACCTGCGGACTGAGTCTTACAAGATGACATGGCTCCAGTATCACTCCATTGATGTTATTGCCTTCCTGCTTGCAGTTGTTGCATTGGCTTTTACTGTTTTGGTTTTAGCTGTAAGGTCTTTGTGTAAAAGAGTATTGTGTGGACGTAAAGTCAAGAGGGAATGATGAAAGTGCTGCAAGGCAGCTGCGACACACATAGTAGGCATAGCCACATTTCTTGAGAAACGCATGTTTCCACATCCAAAAACACAAGTGGATTTCTAGGAAATGAACACAGTCTCACCATACCTTTATCATTATGCATTGTGCAAAGTTTCACACACAGAACAACAAGCACAACATGTGCATGTTGTCAATGTGCACATCAAAAGAGCGGTTGTGCTGATCTCTACGACACGGATTGCTCTCCTTTCAATTAGAGATGTCCGAGAATATCGGCCCACCGATATTATCGGCCCGATATTAGCATATAAATGTAATATCGGTATCGGATTTTTTAGCTTTACAACCGATAAAATAAAAACCGACAAAAATACAATAATGCTTGCGTTACACTGAAATAGTGCCTATGCACTCCTGAAGCGTTTACCGGTGCACATATCGGTATCGGCTGTTATTGGTATCGGTAAATTGAGAGTTGGACAATATCGGCATATCGGATATCGGCAAAAAAGCCAATATCGGACATCCCTACTTTCAATCTATCCAATATCTATCTATCTATCTATCTATCTATCTATCTATCTATCAGGTTTGATGGTACTTTTTGATTATGGCACAGGGTATGCACCAGTTCATGCTGACGCAGTAGAAGAGATAATTGCTTCTTTGGGATAATACAACAGAATGCATGTAATAGTATAGCACCAGCTTATTTCTTGCAGTAGAAATTAGAAAACAAAAGAGGCGCAATAGCAAGGCAGTTTACAGGGATTTTCTTACACTGCTCCGTCACCTGGATTGATGTCCTGAGGATTTGTTGGGCGTCACTGTTCTATAAAATTTCATCATGTTATGTCTGGAACCGGTTCCACAGAAAAGCAAAGTAAACCCACTCATTTACAAACATGCTCAACAGACGTCAATGGAGGTGATTACACAATGCCAGAGAGAAACATTAAGGACACCTCTCCTGTGCTTTGCATTTATTTTAAACAGCTCTGAATGCTGATGGAATTCTTTTTTATTACCTGTCAGCATGAAATGACATGGAACGGTACAGAGAGTGTAACAGACCCACATTTTATCCAAGATGAATAAATTGCCGCTATTCTCTGTGATATTTGTTGATATCTACTGTGTAATGTGATTAATGATATTGTACTCACTGCCAGAATTTGGTGTAGGGAGAAAATCACCGCTGGCCAGCAATGTCTGCTCTCCCTCTATGCTGCATATGTTGTTAGTGTGATCCTCCCTGTGGCCAGAGGAGGGACTGCATGGGATGGGGATGGGGAAGGCAGGTGACAGGGTGACAAAGAGGCATCAAAAGATGAAATAACAGATCTGGAAGACAGAGTATCATTGATAGGTGGTATACACTTCATTGATCCATTAGTCTAGTGATCATTTTCAGAATTATATCGAAGAATATAATGTTTATACAATGTGATGTAAATCCTCGAGAAAATCTCACCTCCAGGGACAAACTCTCTCTGTTTGTTCCCCATTGATGTTGTTCTGTGTTTGCGGCATGCTTTCTGCCATGCAGAAGGCCATGTCTAGGTAAGTCAGGGGCAGCATTCTGTTCACTGGCTGATGAATCTCAGCCCCACTTAGCTGGGTCAGTTTGGACTTGCTACCCACGTAGAAGTGGACCAGGGCTGGTAAAGAGTCAAAAGCCTCATGTTCCAAGGAAAACTGCACTCGGGTGTAGGTCTCACTGGACTGCACAACTGTCCTCTTAATCAGAAAATGGAGCAATTTTTGATTCCAGCGGCTGGTGAGGACAAAATCTCCATTGCTGGAATGGGAGTCTCTGATGAGGAAATCACCGTGGTTCAGCAGCAGGCTCTCTGCCACCTATGAAGACATTGATTTGACATCTGATTTAAGGAATATCACAGAGGTTTCCATGTAAAATACAGACATGGTGCGTTAATGTATTCTCCTATATGGCCGACGTAGTTTTGTTGACATTAAATCACCCTTTTTACACTCACTAATCAACATCAACATTTTTGTTCCTTTCCTTACACATACATGTAATGTATGTAACATCATAAATGAACTTTAAATAAATATATCAAAACCCAGCTGACTGTGCTGATGTGCAGATAGACCTTGCGTAATGGTCCATCATTTTGTTGAAAATGAGCACAGCGCCCTCTGGTGCTGCATCGTAGGTAGTACTGCAGCACCAGTCAACTTGTGAAGCAATTAGAAAAAAAAAGGAATTTGCACATTTCCAGACAGCGTTGACAGTAATCTGTAATTTTTTAAGTCTAGATGTGAAACCTTTGCAATGGGGTTTGGCCAATTTGAATCTAAAACAAAATTGTTTGTTTTCACTTTTGATACATTCCTCTAATCGTCTCAATTTTTCAACTCACTCTTTTGACTTAATCCAAATGTATACACCCACCACTACAATGCCAACATTTTCATTTCCTTGTTGCTAAGAGATAAGCTGCTATGTGTAAGTGCACTCTGTGGGCACACCTCCCAAGGGATGCGCCCGTGGTACCAGGCATGGCTCCTGAGGTTGTTGCCACTCAACTTCAGCTCTTCCTCCAGTTGGCTCTTCAACTTCTCTGTCGGTGGTTCCGACCAGAACTTCTCTTTGGAGAACTTTAAAGGAATGACAGATGCGAAATGAGCCAAAAAACTCATAGCACAATGACAACAAAGAGCAACACCAAGGATGGCTGATGATCTTTTGTATTTCTTCTGTGTTATTACATCAAAATGATAATCATAACTTGAAAAGGTTACATTGTCTCACAAGCAGGATGAACTGTGTGAATTCATCTGATGAGAAAGCGGGTATCTTTGGAAATCTTAACAGTTTTCTCCCTTAGATTTTCTTTTGTGTATGTAAAGAGGGGAATGAGTGTGGGGGCCAAATGGGGTGATGGGGACAACTCCTTGCATTCCCACACTGGCATCCACAGTGGCGGTACCAAAGACCTATGGGTCTCAGATCTGGGCCACAGTCTTGCCACCGTTGCTGTGGTTACATCATTGTACCCCGGAGTCATCACTCAGTGGTGCTTTGTCCATCATGTCTTTGTACAATTTTTTTTAAAGAAAAATAAACGAGCTACTGTATATCAAGAGTAATGGCTCTTCTGTTTAAATTGACGGGCTGGGAATGCTTTTGTTTAGACACGGCACCTCCTTCACGAAACCCCTTCGTCCTCAGTACCGCTCGTAGCTACTGTTCCCACTTTGTCATCAGACGACATGATGATTTTCTTCTCACAGGCATCCCCCCTCTTCCTGAATAGTTGATCCCGTGGGATTGCAAATGAAGGAGTAGGCACAGAGCCAGAACTACTTCAAAACCAAATGGGGGAGGAATGTATGTGTATGAGGGTAAAGACCTGGAAACATCTAATGAAAAGCTTTAATTTCATTAGCATTATATACATGGTCAGCTTGTCTCATTCAGATGAGTGTGTTTGTCATCAAGCATCTAATTGCAAGTCAATGAACTGGAAACTCCCTCTCTCTCTTATTTGTTTGTCTTTTCCAGGCATTGCTACCGGCTGGGCTAAGGTCATGTTGGTTACCAACGGTAACTCGATTATCACCAAAGAACTCAGCTGCACAAGGCTGCATTCCCTAGACCGTTTATATTAGTCATTTTAATTGAATTATGGCTCGTGTACACACACAGGCAGCTGGAGGTTTTAATTGAGTGTTTACATAACCATAGTGAGTTACGAAAGGAAGACCAGGAGACCAGATGATTGACACTGACAGTTTGACAAAGCGAGAGGAGATTATTTAGCAGTATACAGAATCTGTAACGTTAACAGGACCTTTACCTTCACATACTCCCCACTAACATCTGCCATGACAGGCGGGCTGAAAAACACAAGCACAACACCATATGTATCAACAGCATTACAGTGCACACATGGATTTAGAAAATTACTTTTATATTGTAGAGGTTTTATGTTCAAGAACCTTCTCCCAATCTACCCTCAGATTCCCTCAGTCTTGTTTAGTGAGATAAATGACAATACACCAAAACCCCTACATGCGATAACTAATAAAAAGATTGAATGAATCAATGAATTAATACAAAACAATTCAGGTAAAAATTTAAGTGGTAATGATCATTTTCATTTAGTTGATTCAAAAAAAAAAAAAAAAAAGCAGCAGAATTCACTGTGTCACTGTTAGAGATGTCCGATGATATCTGCCCACCAATATTATCGACCCAATATTAGCATAAAAATGTAATATCGGTATTGGATTTTTTGGCTTTAAAACTGATCAAATAAAAACCGATAAAAACAAAATAATGCTTGCGTTACACCGAAATAGTGCCTATGCGCTCCTGAAGCGTTTACCAGCGCACATATCGGTATCGGCTGTTATTGGTATCGGTAAATTGAGTGTTGGACAATATCGGCATATCGGATATCGGCAAAAAAGTCAATATCAGACATCCCTAGTCACCATGCTTGCACGTGAACTTTTCTTTGTTGGGATTTACTTGCTCTTTTGGTGTATGTGGACTTGAACAAAGTGAACCTAAGATTGTTTTGTAACTGTCACGTTTAAATTTGCGCTGAGCCACAGCGATATGTCTTCACATTTCAATTCAGAAACTTCAGAAATGGACACTTTTGCATAGACCATTCTCAGGCGTCATCAGATGTCTTTACATTACCAGCCCTAGGTATAGTGTACATGTTATATTTTCAGTGACAAACACAAAATAGTCCATCACAGCTTGTAGACATCACTATTAGTGCTCATCACTGCACTGTACTAGGGATGTCTGATATTGGCTTTTTTTGCCGGTATCCGATATGCCGATATTGTCCAACTCTCAATTTACCGATACCGATAACCACAGATACCGATATGTACGCCGGTAAACGCTTCAGGAGCGCATAGGCACTATTTCGGTGTAACACAAGCATTATTTTATTTTTATCTTATCGGTTGTACGGCAAAAAAATCCGATACCGATATTACATTTTTATGCTAATATCGGGCTGATAATATCAGTGGGCCGATATTATCGGACATCTCTACTTACAGTACATGTGGGAATACTTGCACTGGAACACAACATCCAATTTTTGTGATAAATTCATTAAAGGTAGATGTGGAGTTTGGTGAAAATTAATGAAACAGTGAACAGAATTCAATTGCATAACCTCTTTGGAATTACAGCAGATATCTGCATATCCAAAAGGTTGTTTTTCCACCATTCCTTTGTGACTAAGAGTGATGCTATTCTGCATGCTATGTAGCCGCAGGGTTGCACCCAGATAGCTTTAACTCCATTTCCACAAATTACAGCATTTCTTCACTTCCAAAGTGGGGGTGACATGTTTCTTCCGTGGGAAGAAATAACGCACCTACCCAGGCTGTAGTGTCATGAGAAAGTAGTGTCTGACCCCGCGCAAGATGGGAAAACAAGTGTGGCAGTCTTTCTCCCAAAATATACACGTTCACATCTCTCACCGCAGCGGTACTAAAAATAGCGGTGGAGATAGTTATAGTGGAGTGAAGGCAGAACATGATGTTTCTGCTTCCTGTCTTTCTGTCATGTACTCGTACACAATCCCTCATTCGACACCACCCAGCAACGGCTTGCAACACTGCAAAAAAAAAAATGTGGAGAGAGGAGAATACTTTGCTGCCCCTGTGGAAAACTCAATATCTGCAAACACTCTCTAAAAACAGCTCTCACAGGACATCCTTGCAACATGCGTAATGGTGTTGTTAAGCATTGCGATGGCTTAACGGAGACAAAAATGCATGCAAAACTTGCTAAACTTCCTGTGTTCTCTCTTCCTGACAGCTGTGATGTACCATGTCATAAGAACTGCTTTTGGAAGTCGTTTGGGTCATTCCTTGCTTTCTCAACTTGCTGCATACTTCCATGAGTAGTGTCAAGGGAGGTGACCTTCTGTTCCCGAGCACAAACTGTGAGAACAGACACACAAGAGAGCTCAAAGCGAAGACGCATCGACACACTGCATGAGCTGCAGCCCCCAAAAAACTACAAGGTCAACAAGTTTCTATGTAAGTGCAGCTCAAGACTTTGTGTCAATGAACAACTTGCCAGCTGAGGCTTGACAGTTTGTATTTCTCAGCGATGACGTCAATTACTTAAGGTACAACATGCCTTGAATATAGCCGCAAAGGAGTGTCTGATTTGGGAAAACGCTGATACTCCCCCATGCTTGAAGCATTTACTAGGACATTCCTGAACATAAACTGATACAAACACAAGACTCACATTGATACTTTCACAAAATAACATCACTGCAATGGCAGGTATTTCATAAATTTCAGGCCTTGTACGGTACTGTTTGGTACAGAATGTTGCAAATTCTGTGTGTGTCTAAGAAAAAAACAGAATGTTTCACCTTTGCAAAGAAAAATACAGCTGCCTTCCAATACTTGTCTCAAATTTCAGATATTACAAAGTCCTGAGAGGCTGTGGCCGAATCAAAAAAAAAAAAGTTCAACATGTGCCATATCACATCATCATCACGTTACGTCACAGGTAAAAAACAGTTACTGCTCATTTATTAATACATGCTAAATATCAGAGGAAATCTAGCACATTATTGGCATACTTTCATTATTTCTGCAAAAGAACATGGACAGGAAATTTTAGGTAACTCAGACCTTCATGGTTTCAAATATTTGATATACTTGAATTGACTTTGAAGATGAGCATTTGATATACTTGAATTGACTTTGAAGATGAGCATTTGATGAAGTTGTTTCTTAAAAGCCAATGTGTTGCAAAGGTTTCAAATAGACTCAATATTTTCATTGCTTGTTCAAAACTTTTGTTAAGGAATTTGTAGGGATGTCCGATATTGGCTTTTTTGCCGATATCCGATATGCCAATATAGCCCAACTCTCAAGTTACCGATACAGATACCAGTCGATACCGATATATGCGCCGGTAAACGCTTCAGGAGTGCATAGGCACTATTTCAGTGTAAAGCAGGCATTATTGTATTTTTATCGGTTTTTATTCTATTGGTTTTAAAGCAAAAAAATCCGATACCGATATTACATTTTTATGCTAATATCGGGTCGATAATATCGGTGGGCCGATATTATCAGACATCTCTAGTAATTGCATATTTGTCCTTTTGTTTTTCTACAGGTTCTAGCCACAGCTTATGTCACATTTATGGGGATGCTGAGAGTACACAGGACTTTTCTAAGATTTGCCTTGTTGTTACTGGCATCGCAGAGTTTTGTAATCAATGTCAAGCAATGGTCTCAAAATTGTGACAAACTACAACCTGTGGGAACCACAATGGCCAACATGTGGTTTTTAAGCATTGCTGCTGTCCTGACAGTTGCAGTGGTGAAATCAGAGGACACTCCCTGTATTTTGGCTGCCCATGTTCCCCAAATGCAAATGCGATTTCTACAGCAATCCGTCCTCCTTGGCATGCACAAGACTGCATGGAAGTGAAAACACACACAGACCCTCCCCCAACTCTCACATAATATGGGTGCTTTAAAGCTCCCCATAACATCCCCATGAGCAATATGACCCAGCATGGTCCGTATTCATAAAGAGGAGCAAATGTTGAGATGTAGCTAAAGCAAAACCTGGTGTGCGCTTGTGATGACGGCAACAGAAAACTTTCAGCCATCAGTGGAAGTCAATAAGTAAGACAACAGTCGGCGGCCGTTGACATTTCTTAAGCCCAAACAAACACTCCCCCAGCCACATGGAGTCTAATGGTGAAATCACCTGTCAACCAACTAAATAATGGCCAGGGGATCGTTTTTTATTCTCTTTTCAGCAGCAGGTCAAACACAGCAGTGGTCAAATCTGAGATAGCTGGAGCATGAACAAGCTCACAGGACTAGACCGTCTCAAAAAGTCCCCACATCACTGCCAGGGTTTATTGCTATCCGGAGTGAAGACGGAGCAAGTTCCTCCTCTTCTTACATAACAGGCAGTGCAAGTCCAGATTCAGTTGTGCACTGTTGCATGTACTCGCTGCAGGCATAGATCAGCATGCGTGCACTCACACACAGACACACACAGGCATACACACACACACACACACTGAAGGATGGACAGAAAGTCAAAGGGGTAGCTATGCCATAAGTCAGTCCATCTGGCAGGTGGCTGGCAGACAGAGGGACTGGGAGACAGAAGGACAGGCAGGAGGCAGCCAAGCATCATGATTACCTGCCATATTTCAAGGGGGACCAGACAAGAGACATTAAAAAAACAAAACAAAGAGGGAGACAGTGACAAAGAGACACTGAAGAGTGAAGGATGATTTCACTTGAAGATTTTAGAAAAGGGGAACAGACAACAAGACAGACAAAACACTATGACAGACATAGACAAAGCAAAGAGGATGGGAAGGATAGGATGGAGCAAAGAAGGAAAAATGAAAAACACATGACAAACAGACAGATTTAATGGACTGTCGGACCTGCAGAGTGCCGTTAAAACATCCCGGTTACCTGCTGACTTCAAAGTTGACTAGTTGTAAAAGTGGACGTGTAAAGGTTCTTCGTACTTAATTGGCACGAATCACATGTGAAGCACGCAGGCTTCTAATGAGAAAGAGGCTGAACTAAAACCGCGAGAAAGCCGCACATGGGAACAGTCACTATAAAGTTGATATCTACATATGATGAAGGAGGTTAGCGAGGTTTAACCTGAAGCTATCTCAGGAAGACGATCAAACTTTCCCCCGTCATGATCAAATAAATCGATATCGGTTTTTAGTAAGAAGTGCGTCGTGTCCTCACCTTATTAACGTCTCGTCCTCCTTCACGTCGTCAGTCCCTCGCATCTTTCCGAGCAAGTAGGTGTGTGTGTGTGAGTTAGTGAGAGTGTGGGTGTGTGTTTGTGTGTGTTTATGTGTGAGTGGGTGTTCCCGCGCGCTCCCGGTAAAGCTCACACACGCACAAACATGCTTCTACTGCGCATGTCTGTGCTGCTCGCTACGGTGATGTTCCCTTCATTCCCACATGGCAAAGACGAGAATCGTACAAACATAAAATACCAAAGATATAAAAATCATGTTGGTAGTCTATTATTGTAATACACAAAGAAGACTATGATCGGAGTAACAAAATTAACGAAATTAACGGTACATTAGTGCTTAAAGGATAAACAATTACTGTCAATAACCAATTGTTACTAATAATCAATGGAACTCGCACTGCATTTCACTTTGTAAAATGTTAATGATTGTTTCAAGCCTGTCAATATAACAATGAATCAGATTTCTCACCTGTTAGGACTTTGCCCACACATTTTTTTGAATGACTGTGTTGTTGCCTCCATGTCTGTATCGTCTTGATGTTCCTTTTGGTGATTGTTGTCTGCCTCAGTAATTGGGTCCATCAACATGTACAGATCCACAACAGCTGCTGGCTCATTAGTGTTTTGGGTGTCAGTCACGCTGTGTTGCTCTGTGACTCCTTCAGAAGCATCTCTGTCTCTCAGCAGTGCCTCGTGGTTCTTCAAAGATTTTCCTGTGGAAGGAGTCTGTGGTGTGAAACTGCCTGTAGATACCAAGGTCAGAGGTGAGGAGCGGGTCAAGATCGGGGTGGCTGGCAGCATGGTATTTTCAGAGCCAAGCGAGGGCTCATCCATATTGTCTGAGCTACGCAAGGCACTGAGGATAGGGGATTCTGGGACATGTTCCCACACTCTGTTGTGGCTCTGCCCCTCACAAGCCTCCTCTTTCCTAGTATTCTGTTTGCAGCTCCTGTTATTGTGTTTGTCTCTGCGGGGCACCGTGCCAACGTGTGTATACATGTCACTGGATCTGGCGTAGCCGGGGCTCTGCAGATGGGACACCATGTCATCAACTGACTCACTCGAAAAAGCGCTGCCCCTGATCCAGACATGCTCGGAGGCTGTGTTGATGTTGGGTTTACTTGAGTGATGCTGTGTTTTGAGATTGATGAGGGATCCAAACCATCTGAAACCTGGGAAATGTCACAATTAGCCACTGTTACAACCATTTGTATTTGCAAGCACCATTAACATCCCCACGACAAACACACATGTACACACACACACACACACACACACACACACAAGCACATCATGAATGGTTGTTGATTTCAGGAATGATAATTTTGAAATTTTGTAGATGTTTTCAGCACTATGTGTCAACTTTGTATGAATTTCAGCAGATTAGGTTGAATATTTGCAAAAACACATACAGTAAAACCAGGCAATTAACTATCTCAGTTTGTGACCAGGTCCTCATCAGTCCAGGTAGGTGACAGTTACGATTTCTTTCCCACCGACTATTCCTATGTGAGAAGAATTACATGAGGTCTTGAAACATTCAGCAGCAAACGTCTGATTTTCACTTTGTCTTACGGAAAAAAGAAAATGTTTTCTTTGTGTTGAAGTCATCTGCGGAATGTTGTTGTATCCGCGTCTGCTGAGACTCTCACTGGTTTCTGTTCTGAACTGTGACCTGAACCCTTGCTGATGTTTGATTACTTTTCTGCCCCAGGGACTTATCACAGGCTGACTGATATCTATTTCCTTTGCTAAATACAGATGGTAACTAGTTGTGGGGCTTGGATGGAGAGTACGTGGGTGAAGTTGCAATTGATGAATCTAAACAATGTGGTTGTTTTTGTTTACTGTATGACCAAATTAAAAGAGTCAAACATTTGTACTTGAGATTGTCCCTCATGAGAACCGATGGCTATAATAGGGACTCCATTTCCACCACACCGTCCAACTTAAGGCCTGGTTTCCCTGTAACTGCCCTATGGACTCTTCAGCCAAAAATTTGTGGTTACTCTTCAAAATTAAGTAAAATCATGTCAAGTTGATTTTATTTGTATAGCACCAAATCAGAAATGATCTCAAGGCATTTTCCAAGATGCAGCTTCAATATGTAAACACTTAAAGTCTATGAGATGAGAGACCTAACAAATCCTCCATTAGCAACAGTGGAGAGGAAATTGATTTTAATAAATTGAATAGAGAAACTGTTTGTTTGAGCCAAAATCCGATTCATTGACGGGCAATAAGGTTCATGGCTGGTGAGGCACGTGACCACAATCAGATTTACAAACGTATGAACCCCAGAGAGAAGCCTATTCACCATTTGATTGTCAGCAGTAAACTGGTTATGTTTAAAAATATCGTAACGGTGCAAATCGCTGGATAAATGTAACCACTTCATTTTTTTTCATTTTGCTTTTTTTTCTTTCCTTGATTACAGGTGAGGCACAGTCTCTCCTGCTGCCCCTGACCACGCATCACTGATCTAACTTAATTCCAACTGATGTGAGAAGCTTTGCAAAATTTTGCTTCAAAGCGCTGTTACATTCTTTAAGGTGAACCTTCGATCCTGACAAGGCCTTGAGCCTGATCATCTCCCTTTTCGCGAAACCTTTGTGGTGTGCTGACTGTAGGGAAGCTATTCTATCCTTAATGTATCAGAGTAGCACCAAATTGTGTTCTAAATTCTTCCTTTACAAACAGCTGGTGCGCACATAGTCAACAGTAAACTTGTGACGGGTGAAAGCTAAACCAGTGAGAAGAGGTCACGCCAAAGAGCGTAAGAGGAGAGAAAGAAGGAGCTGTTGTCCCCTCAGCAGACATGAGCTGTCCCTGCTGAGCTCACCACCGAACTAGACTCTGCACTGTGCCGATTCCCATTGAGACGACACAAAGAGCCATTTATCCGTCACTCACAATGGACCAACAACCTATTTGTGAGCCAAACAGTGAACAAGATGAAACAAACAGAAGGGCTGTTTCTCACTGTCACCCTCACTGACACGTGTACTGTCGCACACACACGTACACACAGTAAAAACAAGGGTAAATAGATCACATTCTTTTGTAGGATTAAACAAACAAACACCACACTGCCTTTGCATCTACCAGAACTCATTTTGCAAAAAAATGTATGGTCTATTCAATATCTGTCCTCTGTGTGATAAAGGATTTAGTCTGTGGACTGGCACACACTGACCTCAACCCTGTGCCAATTCTCACCACAGTGCCAATGTTTGTACTCATCATGTAACAAGGCAAATGTAAGTGCATTCATTCAAGTCAGATGCATGTACACAAAAGCATAAATTGCCATCAAACTTACTGAGCTTTCGTTTCTTCATCGTTCACAGCCTGATAATGTCTTCTAGTACTCTATCCTCTAGTGTGATCATTTCATCGACACATTTCTTTTTCTCCCAACTGCTCAAACCTGCTTCCTGTTTTGTGAACACAGCGGAAACGTCTGGTGAATTTCATACAAGTTTGTGCTGGCATTTTGCAATCAGGCGACAGATCCTGTTCAGCCCTCACAGGCCCAACAGCACTCTTGTCTGTATGATATGGTGATTTTGAGTGGGGGGCCTTTGAAAGTAAAAGAAATACACACATTTCATTAAACCCATTTCAGGGGAAAATGCGCAGCTCCGCGCCGGCCCTTTTCACATCACACACATCTCTTGCAGGCCATTGAAAATTTCAAGAGGGCCTGTTAGTTGAATAGGTCTGGACTGAGCCACTGCCTCCTGGCAAAGACCGGGAATCCAAAGTATGATGTATATTCACTCTTCTAAGGGTGCCCAAAAATGCACGATACATTTTCCAAAATATATTGTGATGAAATGAGTAATTGTCAGCATATCATTACGGGGGACACCATGTCAAGAGTACAGGACTGAATCTTCTCCTTCTCCTTCCACTTTGATAACTTCAATGTTGAATTGATGTGTCTTACTTTACTTTCTGTTATTTATT
>OMPJ01039042.1:0-29762 GCA_900312935.1 Carapus acus | reverse complement strand
CACTCTGCCATCTCTTTGTTGACTGTTGGCGTGTTGTCTGTTTTTTGTTTCTCCTTTCAGTTTTTTCATGCACAGCTCTGCACTGAGGAGGCGCTCTGCATCCCCTGCCAATTCCAGTATGTTCTTCCCCTGCACACTGTGGCCTTCGCTTTCATTCTCCAACCTCGTTGCATCCTCCTTATCATTCTCCTTTTTCATTTCCCGCCCCTGTTTAGTTGTTTTTTGTTGTAGTTATTTTGAGGAGGGGGACTGTTGGGGGGCAATATTTGTATTTAGAGGTACTGTTGGCTCCCACATGCCATATTTTTCAGCTTGATGTACCTGGAGTTCTGTTCTGTCTCGTACTTTTTGAGTTCTGGCCGCCCCAACTGTCAAAAGTTCTATCCGCAATACTGCAGCAGTTTCGTGTTCCGCCAAAAAAAAAAAAAAAAAAAAAAGGAAGAAGAAAAAGAAATTCAGACGGGAAGGAAAGTAATTTGTGAAAGTGCAACACGAAGAGGGGTGCGTTTTTTTTTCCTCCCTCCTCTTTTTTCCTTTCTTTCTTTTTTTAACACCGCCGTCACACTGATGAGCACAAAGTGTGGGATCACAGGCACAGCGAGGGGCTATTAAAGCACAGCTGATTGCTAAATGAGCACGAGCGCCGCTCGCGACGAGGCCGGCCGAAATGGAATCGAAACGAGACGCCGCTTCCCGTCATTACGGCAGTTTTCTCCCGCGTCCCTCGCAGGCTGCCCCGTCGCTGTCGGGGGACCGCGATGCAAATGAGTCAGACTAAAAAGCGAAAGCGGCTCCCACGGGGGACGCAAGGTGAAGTCGAAACGCGGGGAAATGTGTTTTTCTTATCATTATTCCAGGTGATATCGACACAGTTTGGTGCGTAATTACTCTGAAGTCTTTGTTAACTAATCTTAACTTGAATGAAGTCGTGTCGTGGCCCATGAAAGTATTTTTTTTTCGTCTTACTGCGCCGCATCGACAGACTCTCATACTAAAGCGGCCCTGACAGACAGTTTTTGGTGAGCGACTGAGTGGATGACTCACACAAATTGGAGCTTTGGCTCTAATTTGATGGCAGATTAGTGGGATTTCAGGCAATAACAAGGTCTGCACGCGGATTTTCAGGTCGGCATTTGCTTTGTCACGGACAATCTGGACAATGACATGACAGGTTAAATGGAGAAACATAGACAGAAGTGTTTATTTTGACACAACCTGGTGTCGATCACCTCGTGGCGCCCCCGGCGAAGAACGTCAGCGCTCATTGTTTCCATGTTTGTTAAGCTCTCTCCTCACATCGGCTGCCACATTAACACCTTTTGGAGGAGGTGGAGGAGGGGTCAACTGCTTTGATCCCACTGAATTTGCATGTTTTGCAGCTTCTCATCGCCCCCCCCTCAACCCGCCAACCCCTCCCTCTTCCTCACCTTTGTGCCATGCTGGCTGCAGGGGGCATTAACGTGTCGCGCACACACACATTCCAAAGCCAAAGGACACGCCAATACTCGTCAAAGCTTCTCGGGCGGCTCTGTCCCAGGTTCAGACAAGGCTGGATAGATTCCCGTTTCATTTTTTATTTTTACCTGTCCAAATAAAGTGACCCCCATGTCCTTTGCAAAGCATAATCTCTCCTATAGCTTGGGCTATTATTGACTTTTTCTTCGGTGGATGTTTTCACAGGATTTTCTGATCATGTCCCTGCACCACCTGGCGACAATCTCCCTCATCACCTTCTCCTACGTGAACAACATGGCCCGGGTGGGAACCCTGGTCATGTGTCTCCACGACGCCGCCGACGTGCTGATGGAGGTGATGGAGATCGGTCTCAACGTTCCTCCTCACACTGAATTCGGAGCCTCTCGTCAAAGCTGATTTCTTCATTACCCTCTCGCAGGCTGCCAAGATGGCCAACTACGCAAAATGCCAGGCCCTCTGCAACCTCCTCTTCGCCATGTTTGCGCTCCTCTTCATCAGCTCCAGGCTGGGAGTTTACCCCGTCTGGTAGGTTCCCCGCTCGCGTCTTCCTGTGTCGCGCAGATCGCGTCTGCCTAACGTCATCTGACCTCGGGGGAGCAGCGTCTCCCTGTCGTCTGAATAGACTCGAACGCCTATAATGACTCCAGCAGCTGCCTGAGTCACTCTTGAATATTTTGACAGCCCTCCAACTGCCCCCAAATCCCCCCCTTCCTCACGGAGACACACACACACACGCCACACACTTGTTGCTTAGTTATAGTTACTATGGATACAGGAGCTTTATAGTCGACAAAAAGCCTAGAGCAAATAAAAAGCCAATATTGTCATCGTGATTGTCGCTTACCTTCAGCGGCGTGTTTCAATTTCAAAAAGGATTTTGCCTTTTGGGCGCAATGTTACTTATTTTGGGGGGGATCAAGAGGGGCATCCAAGGGTAGGGGGGCATTCATAAATGGTGCTACCCCAAGTATTTGGGGTTAGTATTCCAGTGAGGCAGGCAGAAGCTTTTACCTGCTCGTCTTTAACATACCATCAGTAATTTGAGGCAGCGGGTCCTGAGCTAGCAGCCCGCGCTTCTCTGATTTTTATTTGTTTTATCACACACTCATTTCAGCATCAACTCCACCGTACAGTGCAGGCGACCCCCGACAGCACCGGTAATACAGATGTCATCGCTGTAAAGCTGTTGCCATGGCGGCGGGATCCGCAGAGTGATTCAGACTCGGCAGCAGTAACGGAGGCAACAGTGAATGTGACACAGAGCATCAAATTGTCGGTTATTTTAGATGTGAGGAAAAGGACCATGTTGTCGTTGATGATGGTGATGATGATGATTAGCTATATCATACAGTGCTGCCATTCATTTCTCCAATCATTCATGCGGGAGTTCTGAAAATATTCTGGTACATTCTGAGCAGCGGCGACTGAGGATTGCGCGGTTGTTCCCAGAAAGATTAACCGTGAGAGCAATTTGATAGAAAATCCCAGACAGGTGTCACATTCACCGAATTGCTTTGCAGTAACTAATGGGGGCAGAAAGTGCTCCAATTTCATTAAGGCAACTTAAGTGCGGTTAGCACTCCATCATCTCATTCATCTAACGTCAAGGAGAGAAATGCAGATAAAAGTGTCGGGTTTTCTGCGGCCAAGATCACTTTGAATAGGTTCTCTTAAACCAAGTCGCATCTCCTCCATCGTGTGTATACTCAATTTGAAACTGCCTCAAATGTTGCTGATCTGGCGCTGTGATGTTTACATTCCTCGTAGGAGGTAAAACGTGATCTTGCTGTGTTGCTCTGTCTCGGTCTGCTGCAGGATTTTGAACACCACCTTGTTCGAAAGTTGGGAGATCGTGGGTCCGTACCCGTCCTGGTGGGTCTTCAACCTGCTCTTGATCCTGCTGCAGCTCCTCCACTCCTTCTGGTCCTACCTCATAGTGAAGACGGCGTGCCGAGCCATCTCCAAAGGAAAGGTGAGGCAAGGAAACGCGGCTGAGGGCCTCCGCTTTCGGCTGGTTGCTCTCATCTCACATGCGGCCCCACAGACACTTTGGGGCGTATCTCTGTTTCTCGGGAAGGCAAACGTTATCTTATTTAGAGGGATTTGCCAGCGTTCTGTTAATGCCGCGAGCAGAGATTTGAGCAGGTGCTGGCAAGAGCGCAAATTGCATGCAGATAAGGAAACGTTTGGTTTCTCACGATTGAGAGATTTCACACGATGCCGAGGCAGCAAAAGTGCAGTCTCGAAAGTCTTCTTAGTGTTTGGGGATCACAGGTTTAATCACAGGAGAAACCCCACCCATAAGAAACAAGTCCTTAAGATATAACATGCACATATCCCAGCGCAATATACGAGATGAAAAGGGTTCTACTGGAAGAGTAGACATGAAGATTTGAGGGTTATTCAAATTTTTGATGAGTTTTGCCGCTGGGACAGTATTTTATTGTCTTACTCTCATGTTTTAGTTTTATTTCTTTCTCCACCTGAGGAAACCACACAATACGCCCGTGTGTGTACGCACAGTATTCGTGTGCTTGTGTTTATTTCTGCATCATCTTTTTATTGCTGCTTATCTTGACTCTCTTTTTTTTCCTCTTTCTTTTGCTGCCCACCAAGGTTGGAAAATGGAATCCTTTACATGTAAGTAGCATCTACACGGACCGGCTCACACACATGCGCGTCAACACACACCACTTACCGGTATCCCGCCCCCCTCCGCTGCTGCTGCTCAGTCGCTCTGCCATGTCGTCTCACCATCTGTCACGTCTTTGCACGCCATTTCCCAGTAACACGTGAATGGGCCGGCTCTCTTTCATTTTCCACCGTTGTGAATAGAGGGGGGAAAAACGCCACCGATTAGCGAAGCTAGCGGAGCTATTCGCGCAAGTCGTCACACAGCGTTCCAGTTTGCAAATAGACGTGAGCAGCGATTATTGCCTTTTCCTCAGCTGTGATTGGCACATCGCCCCGTCGTGGCGACGCCCGTTTCGCGACGCACCACTCACGATACATGACGCTCCTTTCCCCCCGCTCCCTCTCCAGGTTTCCAAAGACGACCGCAGCGACATCGAGTCCAGCTCTGACGAGGACGACAGCCCGCCGTCCAATCAGAGGCACCACAGCAACGGCACCAACAAAAGTCATCGGACCAACGGCTACGTGACGGGAGCGCCGTGTCCGGACGAACACTGACCCCGCCCCACCCGGAAGCCCGCGCTTCAGACGCCATCCATCGTTGTGTGTGTGCGTGTGTGTGTGTTTACCAGCGTGTGACGGGAAACGCAGAACACCTTTGCCCGCCTTGATACTGGACGTCCACCATCTTATTACGTGAATGCGGTTTTGTCATCAGTTTGATTCCTGGCCTCATTCCCTCTGTTCACACTATTTGCATCCACCCGTACTCCAATATGGCTGCACTCCCATCAGTTCAACCAACCAACCAACCAAATCACTCCACCTGAGCATGCTACTCGAAATATCCAGTATACTGACATACTGGGGGGTGGGGGCTTTTTCTTGCGTTCCTGTCTTTCTATGTTATTTATTTTTAAGTATGCCTATGCAGGTGGTGGTGGGATGTCTTAACGTACCTTCGTATCAGTGTTAAGGATGAAATGAACACAGCCGTTTATTTTCTTTGTTTTGTTTTGTTTTTTCCTCCGCACCTCAAATCGTGGTAACAAGCGGTTTCGCGTTCGTACGCAAAAATCTGGTTTCAGTTTTGATGCTCCGCCTCACCCCCGCCAGCCTCCACACACCCTAAATACACGCCAAAACGATGAGGCCACGTCTTCTCCGCTCACTCAAACTGTATTGTAACATTTACCCACAATCCCAAACAGTCCGTCTCCACTCCAGCTGTATATGAGATGTCAAAAAACAGTATTACGTGTGTGCAAAAGATATGGCTAGACGCTGTATTCTCTACCGAAGCGTTTTTGTTAAGTATTCTGGTACACTTCTGGTTTGAAAAAAAAAAACACCCAAAAAAAAAAATTTAAAAGAGAGAATTTCATTAAAGGTCATTTGCCCCTGTTGAGTGGCAGACCGGAGTTTGTCGTGAATTATTCATCGCAGAGGTGAAAGCAGAGGGAGCTGTCCGCGCCGCAGGACAGCTCGGACAATGAGTCCCATGGCCTCCACGCTGTCCCAGGTATGAAAGATACAACCGAGCCGTTGGGAGTCCCTCCTGTCAACGGCCCTCATCAGGCCCTCCCAAATCGAGCCATTACGGAGATTGAGCCATCTGACAGGGCCGATACAAGACCTGGGAGAATGAAATAATGCAGAATAATGTTGCTATTTTTAAAGAAATGGTAACATTGTGTCTGGGCTTGTCTGGCTCTGTTACACATGAGATATGACAATTGACCTTGAGGTTAGAACAATTCAAGGTGAAACCATGTGGAAAGATTTTTTTCATTAGTGTGTTTTCATCTCTGTTTGACTTTGGCGTCAGCTTTGCGTTCCTTCTTTTCCCTCTCACTCCACACCTCCCTCCCACCTTGGAAATTTCCCTTGTGTCGCCCAACCGAGGGCTGGGCTCATTTCCGCCTGGTAGACTGTGGGAGGAGACGGTCAAAGTTCCAGGTACAAAGTCAACAAACGGCTGCCGCTTTAAGATGAGGAACCCGCTCGGCACCTGCTCGGTGAGATTCACTTTTGTATTAAATTGTGTCCAAAAGTATTTTACATTTGCACAAAACTAAATACATTCGCAACAACATTCAAGGTCATTTACCACCGGCCACAATAGAGGCTCGACTCAAAGGTGTTGATTTGCCGCACCTGCAACAATGTTGTTGGAGAGTCACAATTTCTTATCTGTTGTTTTTCAGTATCATCAACTGTATCAAAATGTGAAGCAATTTTCAAAGAATGGTGAGAACTTCTGCAAGGAGCTCATGGCTGTTTTTCAACAAAGGTGAGTTCATTTTGAGGCTCCCTCCCTCTCTCCCCTCCCCATCTGCTGTATCCTGTAAGGATCATTTTTACTTTTTAATACCTGCCTCACGTCCGTGTTGTATATTTTATAACACATCGGAGGGTAAACAGCATCCTCACACTTTTTTTCACAAGATCTTCCAATGCTGCAAGATGAAAGTTTGCCTACCGGGATGAATTTTAACGACCAAAGAGTTACTGTTTCACTTGCTCAGCAATCCTTGACGCAACCCTGTCCGTGTTTTTTTTTTTTTTTTTTTTCGTTTTTTTTTCTTCTTCTTTTTTAAGGGCCGAGCTGGAACACGCTTACGCCAAAGGCCTGCAAAAACTGGCGGGCAAGCTCATCAAGGCATCCAAAGTCATGTCAGAAAAGTAAGCGAGAGCGCCGGCGTAGTGTTTGTGTTCCGCCCGACGTCTCGCCGCGAGAAAATGCGCCGTGATTTGCGGGGATAATGACACGCACGGTGACATGCAGTGAGATAAATGCGATCAAAACACGAGCAGATGTCAAAGCAGTGAGCCCACCATCCTAACCATCCCCCCACGCCTCCCCTCCCCTCCTGCACAGCTCCACCTACAACGCATGGCGCCGTATGTCAGATGAGATGTTCTCCCGGGCCGACACCCACAGGTACTTTTTCCCATCCCTGATGCATAATCACGCAGTCTCCATCCACGGCGTCTTAGTGTTGATTTAGAACAGCCTCGGCGTGGATGAAACACCCTGCAATGGTCTCATTTCAGGGCGCTGGGAAATGCATTTCAGCAGGATGCTTTTCTGGAGTTACGCCAAACCTTAGATGAGCACAGCAGGAGGAAGAGGCCCGTATGCATTTCCCTCCCTCTCTCTCTCTCTCTTTATCTGCATCCGTCTCTGGTCTCAGTGTTATTGCTGAAACAGAGCGAACTCCCTCTGCGTCCTTCCCAATAGCTCGACGGCATCATTGAGAAGACGGGGAAACTTGTTACGACCAACTGGAGCGAGCAAATCAAGGTAGAAAGAACCCGAAAAGAGGATGAGACACACAGCCTGTGAAATGATAAATCTGTTGAACACTGCTGCATATGAGAAGGTGTGGCCGTGTGTTTCAAAGCCATGATTACGATGGTATTCGTCCTTCTCAAGATCTGTCTGTTCACTCGGCATTGTTTGCAATAATAGTTGAGCCATGACACGCCATAAATTACACGGTGCCTTTAATAGCTGCGCATTCAATGATTGCTGCAACAAATATGACATCATTTAGAGCTGCGATCAGTACTATGTGATCTAAATTCTCCCTGCTTTTCAGCACCACACGCTGTCCTTGGTGTTGATCTTGAGAAACACCGACATTTTCATTTTGCCACTCCATCCATCTGACCGCGAGAGACAGCTTCCTCGACAACAATAACCACAGAGGAACAAAAATATCGCCCAAGCTAATGTTCCCTTCTAAATACAAGGGCATTCTGACACGGCCTGACAAGGCTCTGAAGTAACCATGTCGCAGCTGTCATCCATTAGCCCGCAGCCTACGGCAATCGAATCTTTGAACATGCTTCAAAATATGTTTTCTCAAAACTGAAGAATACTTGAAGTGACCAGTGAAAGCTTCAGATATGAGCTTCATCACCACTGCTGGCTGGATGCAACATAATTTAGAGTGGCACACTTAAGGGTTGCCACGGTAACGTCTGCTTAGGAGCAGAAAATACAGACGTGAGGCGCTAGCAGTTTGATTTTGCGGTGAAAAATAGCTGCGTGTCGTGGCTTTGTTCGTAATCTATCTCAATTACAGATGAAAAAGAAACTGGGCGGGATAACGAGGGAGCACGAGGCCCTCTTCAACTTTGTGGAGAGTAACAAGCAAATTTGCACAGAGAAGGAAAAGCAGAAGGTATTGGACCCCAACGCGCTCCATCTCAGACTCGTCACCCTCTGATGGAAACACTGTCTCCCATCATTTCGTTGCAGATGCTGAACAGGCTGACTAAGTCGGCAGAGCTGCAGGTTCGCGTGGATGAAGAGTACTTTGGTATCAATATGGAGGGTCACCACATGAGACTCAAGTGGGAAAACACACTGAAGCACTGCTACCAGGTGCGGGCTAATGGGCTACTTCTTTCCCTGCTTTCCACATTTAGCCGACACTCCTCTGCAGTGCCTCTCTGCCTGCCAGCGCGAGGGGTTTGCAGCGTGGCGTTGGAGGGCGCTTCATTATTGATAAGTGTTGAGAGAGCGGGTTTTACTCGGAAAAATAAGTCTACCTGCAACACAAGTACCCTATTTCTTAGTTAAAGCCATCTCATCATCATGATCTCATCGCGCCGTGTTCCTCGGAGACGCATTTCTGCAGAATCACCTCAAGACTGTTTGTACCGAGCGCTGTTCTATTTTCTTCGCTGTGGTGCCGGGGGAACAATAAGAACCCAAGTCTCTGTCCGTCTCAGATTTTGCAGGAGTTGGAGAAAGAACGGATTGAGGTGTTGTGCAACGCTCTGCACACCTACAGCCTCCATATGTCCAGCTTCGGACAAACCCTGGCTCACGTAAGGACCGTCCCTCGCCCCCCACTTCCTCCCCTTCATCAAAATGCGTGTCTCACAACTCTTTTGTGAGCTGCGATGTTGCTTCTAGGGCCAAAAACAGATTGAGCAGGCGGTGCAGATGGTGGACGTTGACAGCGACCTACAAATGCTGGCGGAGGAAAACAGCATCACTGCAGAGGACACCAAAGCTGAATTTTTGATGGTTGATTATTTTGTGAGTCTGCCACTTTTGCTCCTGTCTCAGAGAACATTGAAATACACACAGTCCTGTTAAAGTGGAATGCATGCCCCTCATATTAGGAAGAGGACCGCAAATCACTGATGGACAAAGGCCGAAGAAGAGAAGCCATCATCGTCAAATTGCAGCGACTGCAGGACAGCATCATGAAAACAAAAAAGGAGTGTGAGGGTGAGTATCTCTTGTTACATTACAGTTATCAGCAAAGAATTTTTTCCTCAAGCTCACTCTGATTGCAGGCACTAAAAAACTGATCAGCGCCTACTCTGGGAATCCATCATTTTCCAACCAAAGGAACATGGGAGAAATCGATCAGCAACTTGAGGAGGTACGCAGCCTGTGCTCTGCGCAGATTTAACCATAAAACTAATGGCCAACACAGACTCGCTGCTGCTTTTCACAGAGCACCTTGAAACTTGACCTCCTCCAAGCCACATACTACAAACTGTCCATGTCGTTGTCTGAATTACAAGGAGCACCCAAGTTGTTTCATCGTTTCGGTGGCAGCATTACGAAATGGAAAGATAAGGTAACCACCGCAAATACTGAAATGGTGTTTGGATCTCAGCAGCTGTGGTTGATTTTTACTGTGTGCAATAGAACTAGTCTGAAGCATTCTCGTTTCAGCACCACCCACAGAAATTCTAACATTGCTACATTCATGTGTTGCTGTTGAAACCTTTCTTTTCGAAGGACTGCGAGCACAGTGTTCGTCAGCTCTCTCGCCCATTGAAAATCAGAAAAACTCCACTCAGGTCCAGGCAGTCACTAAGGGCATCAATCACTCACAAAGGAGAACCTTGGCCGCACAGGGCCATACAGCCTTTGCCAGACAAAAGGGACGACGTCTTCCCCTCACCCCCATCGCAACTAACGATGGATACACTTCAAACTGCTGACAAAGGACAAGGTGACATTCTTCTCTAAACGTCAGCAAAAAGAGGTATCCCTGATTTGATTCTAACCTTCTGAATAATCTTTGATTCATCAAAAAAAAAAAAAAAAAGATGTAGACCTAATGGTGGAGTTCAGCAAGACTGGAAAATGCAAGGCCCTGTATGATTATACATCTGGGTATGAGGACGAACTGACGTTTAAAACAGGTGAGTGATGAACTCATCAGAATAAATGTTATATATGAATATATGTTCTGCAGAATCAATTGCGTATAACGTAGACAGCCTGTGTTTTGGTTCTACAGGAGATCTTCTTCTCATCTACGAAAGAAAGGAGAACGGCTGGTTGTTCGGGGAGCTTAACGGTCTAACAGGTCATTTCCCGTCCACCTACGTCCAGGAGCTGAATGTGCAGAGCGAAATCATCTCAAACAACACCTACACACATGGAAGGAGTGAGTGTGTGTGACTGTGTGTGGCTCCCATACATAGATTAGACTGAGTATGACAGAGGAGAGTATGAAATAAATCAGTCTTTCAGGTGTTTTACACTGGCATTTGTCCAAATATATTATCACTGTCATATCACTAAGAGATAGGGATGTCCGATATTGGCTTTTTTGCCGATAGCCGATATTGTCCAACTCTCAATTTACCGATACCGATAACAGCCGATACCGATATGTGCGCCGGTAAACGCTTCAGGAGCGCATAGGCACTATTTCGGTGTAACGCAAGCATTATTTTATTTTTATCGGTTTTTATTTTATCAGTTTTAAAGCAAAAAAAACGATACCGATATTACGTGTTTATGCTAATATCGGGCCGATAATATCGATGGGACGATATTATCGGACATCTCTACTAATAGATATATTTTTTTCAAAGGCAGAACATTGTCACTTTCCTCAAAGTGTTCAGTTTAAAAGCATGAAATCAACACACCACTAGGTGTCATATTTTAATTCTTGTACACAAAGCTAGTAAAAGCCGACAAGAGGTTTATGTGTTAATTTAAAGTTATTTTATTAAAACATGTTTTTACAAAAGAGAAAATAAAATGCAACACAGAGTGAATCGAGTGAATGAGTCTTTGAACATTAAGGAGTGGATTCAGAGGGGAAAGATCTTCGACAGTGTTGGAATAGCTCATACTGTACATAGTTTTGTCTGTAAGCAAGCAACAGCTTCACTGTTTTGCTCTCTCTCTCACTTCATGTCCTTTTTGGAACAATTTGCCTGTTTAATGAATCCCTTTCGGACGTTCGCAAGAAAAGCTGACAAATTATTTGTCTCCTCAAGTCGCTTCTCCAGGGAGGACACACACTCCAGCGGGGGGTCACTCGACACAACTGCAGATAATCAAATACTTGAGTAAATACAATCGAAGCTGGTAATCATCAAAAGACACAACAAACAAGGAGTAACAGCCAAATGGCAAATCGATGGTCAGAATTTATTTCCAATGTATCACACAGGTTTTCCTGTATGAGTGAGTTGAGTGGGTGTTGCACACTACAAAACAAAAAAATACATCTAAGCTTCACTTACTTTCATACGAGCCATTTATTCTGATTCCCATGGTGATGATGTAGACACTGTCATTATCAGCTGGGTTGATGTGTTTGAAAATGAACTGCACCTTCTCACCTTTTGAAAAATAGCACAGAGTCATTAATCTCCAAAACATTGGCTACCCACACACTCAAAACCTTACATATTCACCATTAACCACAAAGCTGTGATGGATGGTTGAAATTATTTTACACTTCGGAGTGATGAATAAATAAACATGATTTTTACCTTGGATTTTTCGGATCTCCAAACCCAAATGAGTCTGAAAGACATCTCTGGCTTTCTGGAGCATCATGATCTTGTTTTTGTTTGCTCTGTTTTGAGAAACAATAACTGACGGAGGAGAAGAAGGGAGCATGAATAAGTAAATACCGAGTAAATACAGAGCCACATTTTGCTGCGGGGAGGAAAGAAATAAGTAATTTTGTTTAAAAAACAAACTCACCGTCCCTCATTAGGTCCTGCCCCTTTCTGAGTTCCTCTATCTATTTTGTTTTAAAAACAGACTCACCGTCTCTCATTAGGTCCTGCTCTTTTCTGAGTTTCTCTATCTTCTTAATCATGTCATCTTTCCTTGTGTCCTGGGGAATTGCAGATATAGCCTGGCGTTTCTCCTTCAGCAACATGTTTTTATGGTTGATTTCTGAAGGACAGAGGTCTGAGTCGCACTCTCAGGAGGAAAGGTGGCTTTCAAATGCGAGTAAAGGGTAGATGACCCTCACCTTTTTTGTACGCTTGCACCTTCTCTAAAAGCACCTCGTTCTTCTGACATTTCTGAGCAGATGTAGCTGCACAAAAGCAACGATGAAAATCAACAAGTTTGTAAGTAACATATATTTGGACCAACAGCTCTTCTTGTGGACACAAGCAGAGAAACCTATTAGAGACTTGTTATGTTGCAACTGTCTCAAACACAAAAACAAAATTCCCCACTGATCTTTACGATCATCTTTGTAAATATTAAACCATACCGACGACAGTTCTCATGAAGTCGTCATGGGACTGGCACAGCTGCATGGTTGCCTCGACAATCTCCTCATAAGACTGGAGCTGCTTATTGTGGATCTCCTCAACTGTTTTGGTGAACATCACCCGTATGTCGGGGTCAGTAACAGAAACCATGTTTCCTGTTGGAAAACAACACACTGATAAGAATGCAGTTGCAATTTAATGTATTCCCAAAAAAATCGTTACTGCCATGAAGGTCAAAATATGAACACATAAATAATACCAGGCATTGAGAGGGGACAGCAAACATTCTAAACATCTGCCGATCCAAACACAACTCGTTTTATACCCTGATATACTGACTGGTGTGGTGAGGAGTGTTTAAAATTTGCTCAATGCCATTAGGTATTCAATTACATTAAATGCTAACCAAAAATACATTGGATTCTTCATCTGTCCGTGTCTTTTACAAGCACGCCTCATTCTCTATCGTTACCAAGGCGACATGGGCGTGTATGCGAGGATTCGTGAGAATTCGGTCAACACATACTTACACATATTAAATACCTAAACCAATAATATTACATACTTCTGCCTTTTATTTTCGTGAATTAGAAGACGTGTGTGAGCTAGCTGCATTAGCTCAGAGCAACTGGGCGGCCATACCGTTACAAGATGTCAATAGTTTACGACATAAAGTTAGTTCCGCGTCAGCCCAAATAGTTATCTCTCACACTAAGCACTTACGTGTTTTATTTAGCGTTCAAACAACAAATGAATGCGATATCAATTATGTTTACCTCCGCTGATTCAGTCGTTATTTTCAAAAACTCCCGGTCGGCGCGTAGTAGGTGGAGAATGAGCACCGGATATGACGTTTAGTGTTTAACGTTAATCGTGTTCCGTTTTTTTTCTATGCCTTTTAACTCGGTAAGAGTCTGAGAATTATGTCCTCATATGGGTTACCTAATTTCATATACTGATAGGTGGGAAAATTTATCACATTTGAGGTTACTTTCAAACTTTAGAGATTTACCACGTTGCCTGAACGTTTATCTCTACTATCTGCCATCTAGTGGTGAATTTCGCGCACACGCGCTGCATTCTGACTCATGACTATGAGTCAGAATGTTTCTTTTGTATGACATACAATGCTCTGAAATGAAAAGTTACAATTCCTCCAGGTTTGTCTAAATGGTTTCACACGTGCAGTCTGCAATTATACAGTTTTTACTTGAAGCAACCATATAGGGTATCATTCAATTAATTGCAATGCATTTAATCTACTAACAACAGAAATGCAAGAACACACATCTGGTCAGGCACATGCAAAAGTAACACTTGTACAAATCAAATCAACTGTTTTGTTTGATCAGTGCCACAAGTTGTCAGTATTTGACTCTGTCACTGTGATTCCACACAATCATAATCTTCGGTTGCTCATAAGAATACAGTATATGACACAGATTTTGACATGATGCTGCAAACAGGCTTCTAGCTGGTGGGAGCCCCCGTTGTGACTAGGCTGTAGTAGGCCCCTATCTCCATCATAAGCTTTTCATGCGTGCCCTGTTCTATCATAGCTCCTTGAGACATCACAGCTATGATGTGCGCATTCTCAGTCATGGACAGTCAGTGAGCGATGACAACGCAGCTCCGTCCTTTCCTGTCCTCATCCAATGCTGCCTGGATAGTCTAATAGTAAACAACTGTGTCATGCTCTAATCATTTGACATTGTCGGTATGCTTTGTCATGTAAACTAATCACAAAAACATTGTGTATTTCTGTTGGCACATATTTTGGACTTGAAACAGACATGAAGACAAACTTGTAATGTAATTCCTCAGAGCTCACCAGGTAGCCTCCATTTCTGTACGAAGCAGCATATACCAGGAAGATTACAGACTGGTAAACACCAAACGAAAGGTCAAAGATGTGGGCATTTTTCTTGGCAGATTCACATGGAGCAACCATTTTTTCCTCAAATGATTCCATAAATGCTTTTTCTTTGATCAGGCCTGCAATGGTCCTGATGTTGGTCAGTGCCTCGCTGGATACCTGAGAGTAAGACGCTGTTACGCTGCAACTTCCCAATACTGCACAATCAGATAAATAAGTACCCAGTCAGGCTGCAGAACCCTGACAGCAGGAGAGGTCTAATGATTTCATCTTACTTGACCTGCAGCCTCCACGGCCTCTCTGTCATCCTTTGCAAAGCCTGTCAGCATTTTGGCTTGGAAGGCTCCAGAGAGGCCGATGATCGTCAGGAAGCTCATTATTACCAAACTTAACTTCCAACTCATCACACAGGAAGATGACACACCATAGCAATCCCTGAAATATGCAGATGATTGCCTCTTTTTGGATAGCCCAGGTCTGAGCTGCCACAAAGTTTCTGTCATACCTGATGCAGTTAATCACACCATAACTTTCAGTAAAACTCACCTGAGTCGCTACGCCATCGAAACAAATTACCTTTCGGTTTCTTTAGCCTCGCTGCCACCATTCTGATGGCTGCAAAAACAGGGAGACAGTTGCATAAACCTGACATCAACAAATGAGTTCTTACAAAAACGCAGGCAAACACAATGAACAAAGTCAAAATGCACAAACGGAACAAACACCTGTTTAAGATGCCATTTAACCTCTGGAGATTTACGGTTTGACTTCAACATAAGCTCTGTCAAGATTTTAGGAGAGGTTACCACAAGTTTGGTCTGTCGCTGCACTTAAAGGGTGCAATGTTGAAGCGTCCTTGAGCTCAACACTAAAACCCTTACTGCTCCCCGCACGCCTGACTCAGCAATACACTGCTCCACAAATAACAATGATGGGTCAAATGCAGATAAGCCATTTCCCACAGGAATGATAAAATAGCGTGATCAAGGGATAGGAAATAATTACAAACGAAATGCTGAGATTAAGCAGAGTCTGGGATGCGTTATTGCTGGCAGAGGTTTGGCACAGAGATAAATAAACGAAAACAGACAAAATATTGTAACATTCAAGGACGGAGGACTCTGAGTGAATAGATGCCTCTTACCACAGCCATCAGTGCAGCATCCCTGCCAATTAGTGGACTCATAGCAATGACCACCATCGTCAACATCCATCCCCTAGGAAATACGACTATGAAGCCAAACACAAAGGTGGAGAGCCTCTCAATGGACACAGAACTCAGGCCTGGGTAAGATTTCTTTGTGTAAGTGGAATCCAGGTTAAAAGCATAAAACATTTGGACAGGATTTCCAAGATGCAAGCTGACGGTGTGCATAGCGTCACCTGTGCCATGTGCTGTTGCCAGGCTGCGTTTTGCAAATAATGTTGTAACTTAATAAGTTGCTACGTTGATAATTTAAGTTAAATCATCATTGAATGATTGAAAGCTGTGGGAAAAATGTATTATTGTTATTTACAGCCTAAAAGTAGCAAAAGGAAATTTGCATTTATGTTTGATATTTGCACCAAGTTGACTTTGAAAGTGATTTGACTTATTTTCTATCGTATTAAACGAGAGACTGCTAAGAAACGGCATTAACCAAAATGCTTTGCACTTTAACTAGGAAGTGATATTTGATGTCCCGCGAATTTGTGTGATTTGATTTGTTTACCAGTTTCAGTTGTGACCGGTTGAGAGGGCAAGTTGATGTACATAGAGGAGAGAAACCCTTTGTCTTTTGTATGCACCCGATTTTTGTATATAAAGCTCTCTTTGAGTTTCATTTTCCGAGGTCCTGTCAGTTACTTAGGTAGATAGTTATTCTAGTAGTTGTTAAGGTAGTTATTGTACATTTTTTGGCACCTACACCCGAGGTAGATGAGCCAAGTGGACTCAGACGAAGATGCAGCGTATAGACGTAAATACTATAATTTTATGTCTCTGATACAACGATCCTACATTTATCACCTTGCAACACTGGCCAGAACCGAGCAGCAACGCTACAGAGGGTGAGCGACGCAAATTCAGCCAGCTCATTAGCTCGAAGACAGTCAGTGAGGCTACCAAAGTTGATTATTAACATATACAATGAAGATGTTGCCATGTGGCAGGGGTTTTGGAGTCTGAAGGAGACTTAGTGATAGGCAGATGAGGCCTCATTGGGTGTGTGGCAGATTTCCCAAGCTGTATCGACACTGTGTTGCTGTATCACTGAATGGCGACACCTGCTGGATTTGGAAAGTCATTGCAGGCAACTTTAATGAAGACAAAAAAAGAGACTTAACAAGGTTCATTCACAGGCTTTTATTATGAAACATCAGCTGCTTTAACATTTTTGGGTTGAGGCGATTCTGCCTTAGTATCTGGCTAACTAAATTATTGTTATCACATGGAGTGATTTTAATTAACATAGAAATACAAATAAACACAATTAACAATCATGACGAACCTGAACTGGAAGCAGATGGTTGAGTTGAAGGTCCAGTTTGGGCATCTTCCATTTGTGCCGGTACAGTGTTTCTCTTTTCTGCTGCACACTACGATTTTAGTCTTTTTACTGCATCATTGGCTTTTGACGCACTGAAGAATGCCATCTTCTTGAACCGAGGATCCAGCAGTGTTGGTATTGTCATCACACTGATTGAATCCGGGTTGCACAGAGTTTCAAACAATTATCTGTTCAAGTTTTCCACAGGAGGAATCGTGGTCTCTGTGGTTACAAGTAATGCATGGCGTTGCAGTGAGAGGTGCAACATTTTCAGCATTGGGATTACTTTTGATGCAGACACTCTTTTTACTCAGACAGCTCCACTGTCGCTTAATTAAATGGAGCAAGCACACAGACTGTCTCCTCTTTGATTTTGTAATCATCTATTGTAAACTGAGGTATCTCACTTTTTAAAGAGGCCAGGGATACCACCTTGACACCTCATTCATTAATCTCCTCCTATCTGTAGTTGGACTTGCGCCAGTACTTAGGAGGTAATACTGGTCCAAAAGTATGTTACAATGTACCATGTTTTATTTCGGATATCACAGAATGTCTCACTTTGGTCATGTCATTTTCAAATTGTTAAGTTAAGAGAATGCACCATGCAAATAGTGTGCCTGATTTGGAGCTTCCTGACACACGCAATTTTGCAGCTGCATCTGTGACCAGACATGTCACTTTCTCTGCTATGGCCCACTCCTCGATCAAGTTTTTTTTTTCCTTGGGCCAAATTTTCAGAGGTGTGCTGCTGATGGAAGTATTCCTCTCCCATCATTGATGCACAAAGTGTATGGTCCTCCAAATAGTGACAGATCACAGCCAGGTAGGCCTCCATGTTCATGGATGTCCACATGTCAGTTGACTGCAACTTCACTCTGCAGCTCTGTTTTCAACTTGCTCCGTTTTCTCCTCATACCTCTGGCTAATTATGGTCTTGATAGCCTAAAATTAACAGCACAAGTGGAGTAGATTAATGACTGACGGCACATATCGTGCATTGTCTTTGTTAACATGCATGTAGCCCATTCATCGGTTTGCTTGACGTACCTTTCTGCTTGGCAGTACGTATGAGGGCTCAAGGACTTGGAGCAGCGCTCGGAACCCTTCGTCTTCCACGAGGCTAAGCGGCTGATAGTCTGTAATGATCATGTTCACTAGAGCCTCATCAATTGCCTGTTTTCTGGAAACACCAGGGCTGATCACTGGAGTGTAACCTTGATCTTCCCTCTCATGCCGGGCACAATAGTGTCTCATCATTGTGGAAGTGCTCCGGTCGCAGTTTTGACCCAAACTCAAGTCTAAGAGCTGAAGGGCTGCTAGTGGGTTATCCGCTACTGATCCAATGGACGGTACATCAACACAAAACACCAGTGCATTGACTTACGAATCAAGTGAAGGTACGGAAAAAGATGGAGGGAGTAGAAAATGATGTGGCCCTGCTGACAACCTTGCAGGGCAGTTGGGGGGCTGTTATAGCCGGTCACTAACCTACCTCGGACTGTAGAGAGAAGCGACTTTTTCTTGCAACGCAACCTACCATGCCAGGGGCGGGATCTTCGAACTTTACAGCTCTGATTGGTTCCGTGCTCTACTTGCTCAAGATGATTGGCTGAGAAGGGCACGTACAATTTGCTATCCTGCCTCTGCTGCGTGGGCGGAGAGCAAGTTGTTAAAATTAAAAACGATACAATTTTAATAGAAAACCCGCCGATGGAGGCCGTAGACACATTTATGAAGAACGCTAATTTCTATTAGAAATGCATGCGTTAGATGCAAATTGTGCATCCCTTTCAATTATGAACTTACCAGCGTTAGTGCATGTGTTAGTAATTGTAATGCCCCAGTACTGTTGAGACAAATGATTCAGGATATCTACTTTTTAAAATTTTGGCATTTAATTATACGTGTGGATGTTATTGACACCATTTGCATTATGCCCTTTTCGTTTATGAAATCAGTACACTTTCGCATCACACGTATAAATCGGTATACTGTATTTTGATGTTTCGTCAGTTTGACGGGGTTTGTTCTTAAGAATTGATGACATGCCCATTCACAGGAGACAATTATGAGGAACGTGATGTAAAGTTGACCAAACGTAAACAAATCGTCGTTCCACCACCATACAGTGTGCACCATCTCTAAGGGGAAAAAAGTTGATAAGAAAAGCAAAAACCGGGTTTCAAATATAGTCAGTGGTTCTTTATATACTTTCAACATGTGACCCCATTACTCTTTGGTTGTTTTATCTTTTCTTGACCGAAAATCTCTGACTAAAAGGCTTGTACTATGCCTTGTCTTCATCGCAACTCGGGAAGAAAACGAAACAAAAGCACAAAGCTCGACGTGAATTACTAACAATTGTACCAAATGAAAAATGAGAATATCTGTACTTTGATACACAAAATATGTATTGAAAAATAGTGGTAACATAGGCATAAACAGGAGTGTACAGCGTGTCCCCGCGCGAAATTGACATTTCACGGAGTGCCCAACCTCAACCTGCATGAGCATATTCCACTGTTGCACCTAATGCGTTTTACTGACATAAAGCCATTGTATATTATAATGGAAATTTGGGCAGCCGGTGCAGTTTCTTCCTCAATACCTGTTGGTGTTCCGCCAGCGCTTGATGACTAGTGATGTGTCGGTCTCGAACGAAACGGCCCCGAGAGCCGGCTCGTTGATATGAACGACAGGAGCCGGCTCCTGATTGGACGGGAGCCGGCTCTTAATTGTGAGCCGCTTCGCGTCCCTCTCTCTCTCTCGCTCCCTTCAAGCCGCATTTGATTGGCCGATATGTGTGGTGTCGTCTCCGTGTCTGCACTGAGCAGAGGGGGGAGGGGCTGGAGTCACACACACACACACACAGTTGCACAGCACGCAGCAAGCACAAGCAGGAGGGAGAGGAGGGGGGAGAGGAGTTACGAGGGAGAAGGAGAGCAGGTCCCACAACGCTGCAAGAGGTCAGGAAAGGTAAAAAGATGAGCAATAATAGGAAAAGGAGCAAAATTAGGACTCACCTTTATGTTATTGATAATTCCAAGGCAGAATGTAGGGTCTGCAAGGCAAAGATTTCTAATAGAGGTGGCTCCAGTCCACAAACAACTTGCACAGGCACATGAGAACTGTCCATCCGGCAGGTCAATTAGAGGAATAAAAACAAGCAAGTGATGTCAGTGATGGTGCCAGTGTGTCAACTGAAACTGTTCCTGCAACCTCAGTGTCTACAGCATCTGCTAGTACTCCTGCTCCACCACAACCAGCTAAATTTACTATTCAAAGCTCTCTGAGCCAATTTTTGCAAAAGTCTCTGACCACAGCAAGGCAGAAGACAATTGATAAAGAACTGGCCAAAATGATTGCATGTGATTTTCATCCATTCTCAGTTGTTGATGACAAAGGATTTAGAGGATTTATTCATGCACTCAATCCAATGCATGCAACTCCAAGCAGGAAAACACTCAAACTCAAAAAAATCATCCCAGGCCTGTATGACAGAGAGCGTGCTTCACTGCAAGAGAGGGTTAACAAAGCCACAGCAGTTTGTTAAACAACTGACAGCTGGACATCCCGTGCCACTACATCCTACTTACTTACTTACATTAATAAAAGTGTTTTTCTACAACAAACATTTGATATACTGCAAGTCTTTTACACAGGTAATTAATTTGCGCATAATTTTACATCGTTGTTGGTAATAAATTAATTTAAGCACCAAAAAATCTGAAGAGCCATTTGGGAGCCCAAAGAGCCGGCTCTTTTCAGTGAGCTGAGCCACAAGAGCCGGTTCTCTAAAAAGAGCCGGAATTCCCATCACTATTGATGACACAATCCAAGCGCTCCCAAAACCTCTGTCCAAATCCCGTGTCTTCTCGCGTTGTTTGGACCCACAGTCGTCCGTCGGTGTACGCTGGCTGAAAACAAACCCTGCTAGGCTAGCGAAGCGGACACAGTCATCAACCCGCCCAGGTGCCCACAACAGCGGCGCAGAGGAACCGCGGAGGTCCCTGGGGGAGAGGAGACAGCATCCAGGCTCCACCATCATCATGGCAGGCCGAGCCATCTCATTTTAACTGCCTGTATGGCGAGAAAGACATCGCGACAGAAGACCAAGAGGAAACGCTCAGCTTAGTTTCAATGTTAATGTTAGTGAAAGCGGCACTCGGTCACCATGTCCTGTTCTGGAAACCTGGTCTGGGATGTAAACAAACGCCTTATAGGATGCAACGAGCCTTACGCTATTAGGACCAACTATTTAGGTAAGAATGCGCACCTCTGCCTCTGTGTGTATTTATGTATGCGTGTGCGTGTGTGTGTTGACAGCAGCATAGATGAGTCGTTTGGTACCAAAGGAAACAGGAATTCCTTGCAGTTAACAGCTAACGCACACCAGTGCCTACATGCGACTATGTTGTTATATTTTCCTACAAATCGCGCCATCTCAGCCGTGGTTTTCCTCATATTCACCGATTTGTCAAGTTTAACCATCATTCACAGCCCTCAAATACTTGTGATAATATCAATATCAAGCCTCACACTCCCTGTGAGTTGTCAGGCAGTTAAATTCCAAATGTGAACTGAGATGATTCACTTTGGCCTCCCTCCCAGCTCCAAACTATGTAGGTTGACTGTAGGCCCCAAATTCAGCATCCACACAGACACATTAACCAGCTTGTTTATGTGCAACAAAACATTAAGAACGTCAGTGTGATATATTTTGCGTGTGTACAAGGGATGGGTTGCCTCTGTGACCCTGTGAGGTCACAGTACCGTCTGCATGGACCTGACTGGGACTGATGCTGTCACTCACACCTCTGGTGAGCCCCCTGATGGGAGTTTCTCACCTGGCCTCCCATCTGCTGGAACATTGTGCCTCCATGCCTGTCTGTCAGTACGCTCCGAGCGGTAGAAGAGCTTTGGAATGACATCACAGCACATGGAAAGGGAAAAGCAGCGACATGTCCCCGCGCCCCCACACGCAGCGACCCGATCGGCCTGTCTAGGATCTGAGGCTCTTAAACCGTGGAACACCCGACGGAACTTGAATGAAGATTTATTTCTTATCTCAACCCGCAGAGGTGCAGCTGGGTGCCATTCAGACTTTGTCACCACAGCTGCATTTAGCCTGAACGCGACGTCGTCGTAACTGTTGTGTTTCGGCGGCGCATGATCCACGAAACGATCTGCCGGTCACATCTCCACACCTTTAGGCTCTATTTTTAGCCCAACTAAAGGTCGGTGGCAGGGATGGAAGTGTGCCACGACAAGTCCAGATTACGGTGGCATGGAATTCCTTGAGGCACTCCAGGCACTGATACCTTTGTCTTTTTCAAGCACAAGTTGAACAACAGGAGATAGGGAGGGACAAGTAATGGACAAGCGTGTGCTCCTCAGAACCCCCCCAGAGCTGCAGTGGAGATGTGTCTCTCAGGACACACACCAAACACATTCACACACACCCTGGTAATCCTCTCCTCGTGATGATGATAACAATCAAGATACTTCAAAACAAAGATTCTATCCTTCAGATGGAGCTTTCGTGCTAGAATGGCTATTAACCTATTTCAGTGCCTCACATTTCACTCTCTCACATACTTGTAGAGACAAAAACATACCTTGAGGCCTAAGGAGAGCAGTTTCTGAGTCACTAAACATGCATAATTGCACCCACAGCCGTATTGAGCGAATTTGGTCTCGCAGTTTACCGTAATAAATGTGCATTTTTAGTCGTTGTTCAGTGCATTCGTCTGTGGTTTCCTTTCTGTCTTTTCTTTTAAATGTAGACTGGCCGCTCGAGATGGAACACCAAGATTACTAACTCCGCGATACAGCGCTGTCACGTCAATTTGAACACCGTGTTCACGCAACTGGTGCTTGATCTAAGAGATTTCCTGCTCTCGTAGCCCTCGTCAGTCCCTGGGCTTTGTTGGCAGGTTGCTGAAGAGAGCTCTGCCCCGGATGAATAATATATAATGAATGACGGAAACGAGCAGCGCAATGTGACATTTTACTCCACTCTGGACTCGCGTTGCAATTAACTCGAGTGTGTGATGTGTTGCGTGGGATAAATCAACAGCCGCTTTACTGGATATACACATAAATGTGGTTTGACATCATTTTCTCTGTCGTTCTCTCCTTTTAGGCAGAAGAGAGTTTGTCCAGAGGCTCAAACTTGAGACAACTCTGAATGTGCACGATGGCTGCGTAAGTGAATCACAACATGCTTTTGCTGTGTGTGTGTGTGTGTGCGTGTTACGCCAAGAAACAAAACCCGGCTCATCTGGTGTGTTAGAGGCCGTGTGAAGTCTTGGTTTCTGACAGGGAGCAGATCTTTGGCCCTGGCGGCCGATGCGTCTGAGAAACCCGAGGAGGAGCATTAAAGCCGCAGCCGCTGTCACTCTATCGGGACGGCCGTCACGCTGTCGTCCACCAAAACACGCTCAGGAAAAACACCCAGATCCCGCTTGCCCGAGTATAGTTTGAGCAGAGTTCCGATGTCTGGAATTACTTCCAGTTCCCACTTAAACAGGGAACAAAAGCAAAGTGGTGGGTAACTTGTGTCAAACTGAACCGAGCGACAAGAGTAACACGATAAACTTAACCCTAAGAATCGAAATCGAATCGAGAGGTTCCTTCCAATACCCAGCCCTAATAGGTAGCATTATTGTGTTAATGCTTTATATTCAAATGTTATTATTGGTCAGAAATGTTGTGAGTTATGACACAATTGCCAAGAGAAAAGAAATATAATTATTTTTAATACAGTTAGTTTTAATACAGTACTGTCATATTTTTTACTTTTGTATTCCATATTCAGCACACATTATTGTGCTAATTCATGCTATTGACAGATTATTGACAGTTTTAGCGCTACAAAATGCTATGATATACCTTGGCTGTTCAAATGGGCATGAAAAAAAAAAATTTGAAATTGAATTATTAATATTATCAATTATTTGTGCATTTCGACTTATTACTGAATCAATATCGAAGTGTTTTAAACAATATCGAATCGAAATCTAATTGAATTGTTACCCAAAGAATCGAAATCGAATTGAATCATGAGGTTCTTAACAATGCCTAGCCCTAGTCTTGATGTAATCAACTGTCAGACGCAGCAGAAGTCCTTACACTAGTGCAGAAATTAGCAATTGATTTCAAAGTAAAAAAGTCTGTGGTCGTCTGTTTACTTCTGCTGATTTCCTTATAGTGTAAAATCAAACGGAGCCACTTGAATTTGTTTAAAGCATTGGTGAGACCTAACTTTCAGATTGTGTCACACAAAACCAATCATCCCTAAATCTCCTCGTGTGGTTTGAGGACGGGTTCGTCATTTCAATGTTTGCGGACACTGGCTGAGTCACGTACCTCTTGAACCTCTGAAACCACTTATCCCCAAAGTTTCTGACCCAGTTCTGTCATCTCTCTTGTCGGCGATAAACAGGAGGCAAAAGAAACTGCCCTCCTGAGGCCGACACCAAGCAGCCCCTAATCGAGCCCAAATACACACACACACACACAGTCCCCTGACATCTTACAAATTGCAATGGGTCCCAAAAAAAGACGAGTAGCTCCCTCCCCGGTTCGCTCGCTGCCGTGTGAATGTGAATCCCTGCCGCTCTTCGATTCTTCTTTTCTCACCCAGAACTCTGCGCTTGTCTTTGTTTACTGGGACCGCACACCTGCGTAGCGTGGAACTGAGCCCTGCACTCTAGCGCTCAAATCAAACGGACAAGAAAAGCCTTTGATTGGGGAGTGACAGGACGATGTTGTGATCCTTGCGGATGTGTCTCCAGACGTGTACGGTTTCCTCACGGGACAATACTGTAGATACAGATTGATCATTCGTGATTTGCATCCGTTCCTGTTGGACTCGCGCAGCCTGGCTCAGGCCAAATCTGTGTGTGTCGCTCACGCAAAGTCTCTCTCGCCGTGTCTCACTCCGTGTGTCACACTGTTGTCAACGTGAAGCTCTTAAATGAAGATTTGAATTACAGCTGACTTAGTTTAATGTAAATACTCTGAATGAGCGGCCCACTGCTCCTCAGATAAGGATGGGCCACATTCTTCCAAATTCCTGCGGCGTCATTGAAGAGAAGAGACAGTGTGTCTCCCCTTCCGCCCCCATACCCCCCTGCTGTGCACCATCACAGGCCGGGAGTCGCCGTCCCTACCAATGAAACCCCAAGCACATCTGAGACAGATACGCCCGACCACGGGCTCTTTCATTTTTAACCACATCCCAACCCACACTGGAGTTTACAGGCAGATAGGTTCAGACATAAAAATACCTGTGGACACGGGGTGGATCTGCACATACTTGTCTTGGGGTGAGGCTCCTGCAGGCCTCCTCTGATGCCTTTGACGAGACACAGTTAGGATACAAGATTGCTAAATGTTGAGCCGCGTGACGAGAAAGTGGATTTGTTGGTCACATTTTAAGTTCGCAATACAGAAAAACAAATCAAATACTGCGAGGCAGGATCTGTGTTTGTGCCACCTGTTGAACTACTTACAAGATGACGATCCATCGATAAAAGACCGAGATGACACTTTATGAGATCATAAAGCGGTGAACAGGTTTAAGTGGAGCAAGAGGTCATGTCAAGACGTCCCAACGCGATGGTGACGATGATGTTTCACCCGGCGAAGCTCTCTGCCCTGCCTCTGCTCCCCCCCGCTGGCTGCGAATATGTTACCGTGCCTGTGCGATGGGCAGTGAAAGTGATTTACGGCTCGATTTTGGCCGGCTCGAAACGCTTCTGCCGGGAATCCTGGAAAGTTCTCCATGATCGAGTGAAGTGTCACTTAGCTTAAGTGCGTGCAGCTCATGCGATGCTCCGGTCGGCGCGATGCCCGAGGAAATCTGCAAAATCCTTCCCCGTTCATTCATCGTAGGAATCACTGCTTGCAGAGTCTGATTGTTAGAAATAACAGATGCACATCAAATGACTGTGTGACCTTTGACCCCACAGGTCAACACCATCTCCTGGAATGACACCGGAGAATACCTGCTGTCCGGCTCTGACGATACTTTCCTGGTCATCACCAACCCCTACAACAAAAAGGTAAATAGCTAACCAACTTCTGGACTTTCCTTTCTTTTGTATGGTCTGGAGTGACCCCCGGCGTCTCTCCGCAGGTGAAAAAGTCGATTCGCTCAGGCCACCGTGCGAACATCTTCAGCGCCAAGTTCATGCCGCTCACCAACGACCAGGAGATCATCTCCTGCTCGGGCGACGGCATCATATACTACACCCACACGGAAAAGAGCGCCGACTTCAACCGACAAAATCAGTTCACCTGCCATTACGGAACAGCCTACGAGGTGCGGAACCGCATGGACCTGTCTGACAGCCTGAGCTCAGGCCCTCGTTTGTGTGAGCGCGTCTCGTCTAACGTGTCTCGTGTACCCTCTCGGCAGATTATGACGGTACCAAACGACCCCTACACGTTCCTGTCGTGTGGGGAGGACGGCACGGTGCGGTGGTTCGACCTCCGCACCAAGACCAGCTGCACTAAAGAGGACTGCAAAGACGTACGTCGGCTTTCCTTTCTGCCTCTCTTCATCGCTCTCTCTCTCTCTCTGCCTGTCACCTCTCTTCATCCCACCATCCATCACTGTGGCGGTAATGATGTGGTTGTCTGTCTTGTTGTGGCTGAGGTCTGTTTTTTTTTTCATTGCATCGCGCAAACTGTTATTTTTCAGTGTACTGTACTATTTTTCCTGACGCCAATCAGCCAGCGTGCGACTCCTCTCACTCTCGTCCCACAGCCAAGTTCACGCCCCCAAACCAGCGTCCTGCACATACACACGTCCTGCGTACACAGTATAAACACGCACTTAATGTCTGTATTTTTGTACACACACACGAAGCAGGTGGTTCTGCACATTTAATTGAATGCAAAGACTAAGTATATCTGAAAAGACTAAGTATAACTCAGTCAATGATCCTCATTGTGGGTGAAAAGTTGCATACCCTGTTCTCAGAATGAAACTCGAATTGGGTGGAACGTCTGTCTCCAGGCAGCGGGAGACATGTCCCTGGGCCCGGTGCCAGGATGCATTAGCAGGGCCGAGTGGGTAACTGCCGCTTCTTTCTCTCTCCTGCCCTCCTGGGTCGTGCTGTATCGTCTCACGTTTCATGCTTGAGTTGTGTATACATGACCTGGAGGCTGCTGGAATAACTTCATCAAACGGCTCTGCCTCCTTTCATTATGGTTCCCGCAGTCCCGTGACGTGACCTTGTTGAGTGGGGGGGACCAAATTCCCGCTGCTATCATATCTTCTCATGCATCTGCACAAATAAATCCGTATAGGTAAAAGGGCGTCATAAATTTTTATTCTTCTGAGCTGTTAGTGGATCTCACGAAGCAGCTGCAACCTCCCACGACTTCTCTCGCAATACGCCGCCTCGTCTGGTGCCGACCTCTGAATCACCCTGTTCTCTGTTTGTTTGTTTGCGAAACGGACGTCTCGTCACAGCTTTTGAGACTCAATCTCATTCTACGTTCGGTTCCAGGACATCTTGATAAACTGTCGGAGAGCAGCGACGTCAATATCCATCTCTCCCTTGCTGCCCTACTATCTGGCCGTGGGCTGCTCGGACAGCTCGGTCCGCATCTACGACAGACGAATGCTGGGAACCAGAGCTACAGGTAAGACGCGCAGAGTCGATTAACTCAAACGGCTAGCGCGCTGAAGTGGACAATTAGCTGCAGCCTCACCGTTGAGTTAATATGCAAAGGTGCTAAACTCCATTTCCAGGCTGCATATTCAGATTATTAAGATTCGCTCACAGTTTGTGAGGCTACCAATACAGGCGACGGCTCAGATTTCAAGGGCTGAGGCTTGATTTCGATCCCTCTTGTCCCCTCTCCCTCTGGTCTGTTTAGCAAAACTTTCTATAATAGGAAGTACGCACAGATTTAACAGTGTAGGAATTGTGTTGTTCAGTAAGAGGAGAGAATCTGATATCATTGAAATCACTTCTTGCTTCTGTCTAACTGGCAACACGAGCGTCTGACATTTCAGATCAAATGTGCCCTTTGTATCTCAAAGTGTGTTTGAATCTGTCCTCTGCCCTCAGGTAACTACATGGGCCGCGGGACAACGGGAATGTGCGTGCGGTTCGTCCCCGCCCATCTGTCCAACAAGTCCTGCCGCGTGACGTCGCTCTGCTACAGCGAGGACGGCCAGGAGGTGCTGGTTAGCTACTCCTCCGACTACATCTACCTGTTCGACCCCAGAGACGACCAGGCCCGAGAGCTGAAGGGTCCGTCCGAGGAGCGGAGGGAGGAGGTGAGCGGGCGGGTCGACATGATCTTCGCAGTCCAGATTTTATCCAAACAGTACCGTGTACGTACTGAACATCCGCCTCAAATTTATGTCATCTCAACTGTGGAATTACAAAAGCGGCAATGTCATTAGCATCAATGGTCCCATCTGCACAACAGATAGCAAGTGGAATCAGTGAATTGAATTATGGAGATGTAGAAAAACAGTGGGCCAAACAGTGAGCCCTGAGGAACACCAACCCTTGTAGAATCTGGAATATTTGGAATTACAAAAGCGGCAATGTCATTAGCATCAATGGTCCCATCTGCACAACAGATAGCAAGTGGAATCAGTGAATTGAATTATGGAGATGTAGAAAAACAGTGGGCCAAACAGTGAGCCCTGAGGAACACCAACCCTTGTAGAATCTGGAATATTTGGAAGGAAGGAAGAACAAAACCGACCAGTTGACGTCACAAACAAAATGTAAACAAATCCTGGATTCGCGAGCTTCACAGAGGATTTATTGGAAAGCCTCAGTCCCAACCCGAGATGTGGTCCCAGGTGATGGATACGAGTATGGGAGCGGATCCTGCCACGGCCCTCCGCTTCTCACAAGTGCGCCGCAGACCTCTGTGCTAAATTTGTACCTGCTGTTGCAGTGCAGTAAGTGGAGCGAATGACCCTGAAAGTCAAGACAAGGAGAGGGGGGAGTCGCACGCTAATCAGGAGGAGGAGAAGAATCCACCCATTTGGAACAAATCACAAACCAGAGGAGCTTTTTTTAATTGAATTTACCAAATAAGAGGATGACGGATGTCTCAGCAAAAACAGGCTCTGTGTGTGTGTGTATGTGTATTGGGGGAATTTAGGGGATATGATTTGTATTTGTATTTATATTATCTTGTAATGAATCGTATAATGAAACCGCCATTAGCAATGATGGAAGCACCGTGTCTTCTGAGTCCTCTGAGTGTTGTTTTGAATTTTGGATTCACTTCTGTGTAGGCGGAACAGTGCAGAAAACTGATCAACCACAAATCGTCGAGACATGAAATCGGCTAAAATCCATTCGTTGATATTTTTGGTCGGTAGGGGCTAATGTGGGACAAAATGTGCTGGATCATGGTGCCAGTGTTTCCAAGTCCCTGCGCCTGGATGCAGCCGCCCGCCACAGACATTCCTTTCCAAATACAGCAACAGCAATGCAGGCAGTGTTCCAGGCACCTTAAAAATAGTCCCGACTCAGGTGGGAGCGCGGGGGAGTTGCCAGTGAAAGGGGCCGCTACACCTCTCTCCCCGTTTCCTCCACCTGTGACCCCCCCACGCTCCTCCCCTCCTCCTCCTCTCCTCCCCTTATGTGCTGTCAGTCCAATTCTTCCCAATTTTGTATTCACTGTACTCCTCCGCCAATCTCTTCAGCCTTTTTTCCTCTCAT
>OMPJ01039040.1:0-13595 GCA_900312935.1 Carapus acus | reverse complement strand
TTTAGGCTGACGTACTCGTTGGGCCGCAACCAGGTTTCAGTAAGACATAATATGTCAAAATGGCGTTCAGGTATTAAATCATTGACCAATACTGCCTTAGAGGATAGAGATCTAATGTTTAGTAATCCACATTTGATTTGCGTATCCCGTCGTGTGGGAACAATTGCCGTGGGAAGTATGATTAAGTTCCTATGTGTGACTCCCCTTGTCTTTGTTCTAAGCAGAGAAGATTTCAGCTGACGCCGGACCGATATCGTTTCTATGCGGTGTTGGGTGGGTGACTGTTCCAATGGAGATGCAGAGAGTCGTGTAGGACTGCAGCTCTGCTTCCTGGTCTCAGTTCTGGATCGCCATGAGCTTGTAAACTCGGCAATATTTTTAGAAATGAGCGCTATACCATTTAAAGTGGGATGAATGCCGTCATTAGGTCAACAAAAAATCGAGAGCAAACTTTGTGGAAGGAAGCACCAGAGCCAACACAGTCTTCATGTCTCTGTTTTGATATTTTTTGAAATTAATCAATTTCAAAGACTTCCGACATCATTTCCTGAATTTCCCTTGGCATGCACTCATGCCAGGCTTGTCTAGTAGAGAACTAAGATCTCACCCACGACTGGCAAATGGTTCTATTGCACAGTTTCTTCAATATCCAACATTCAAACACTTGAATGTCTTTGCGGCACTGGCAGGCACATTCTATGCCATTCTGAAAAAGCTGGACAACGTAGCATCACGTCTCTGCCTCAAAACAGAGACATGAAGACTGTGTTGGCTCTGGTGCTTCCTTCCACAAAGTTTGCTCTCGATTTTTTGTTGACCTAATGACGGTCGTCGCCTGTGGGCGAGCACTGAATTATGGAAGTTCAGATACTCCAAATGTAGTGCAGGACAAACACCTGCTGAGATCACTGAAATGTACTCTTACCTCACTCATTCAATCTACTGCCAACTTTAATGTCACAAACACTCTGGGAAAACCCCATTGGACGTGCTGAGTAACAGTATTCATTGAGTCATTATATATCTAGAGGGTAGGAAATGAAAATATTCGAATGGTGACATCTGGCAAAAAGAGTCAGAGTCACAAAGTGTGTTTGTACCAATGTCATTATGTTCTGTAGTGGTATGACACCAGAGGACATTATTTCGGGGAAATAACTAGCAAAGTCATAACTATCACTGTTTTGAGTGTCAAATGTGATATTTTGGCGTCACAGCTGACAACAGAGACATTTTCTTTTATGAGAATAAAATGTAACTCCGTCAGACTGGTTTGTATTCATCTTGGCAAATACAGGTATTGATTATCATACACAGCCTAACAGTGTTTATTATCCAGTCGCTGGCAGGAGGTTGGCAGGAGGCCCCTACAATAACGTCACTATTGTGAGTCTTCCTGACGCCAACGTGTCTACTGTTGGACAGTGTGTCTAGCTCATCCCTCTTAAGGCAGTTTGGCTTTGGGAGGAGGTCTCCATAACTCCTCCACAACTAATCTTTCTGCCCCGAGGCCCTTTGCTGATACTCTGTAGCACAGACACATTTATTTCATGTACTTTATGAGGCAGGGTTAATGGCAATTTCTGCTTTCAGTAGAAGAGAAATAAAAGAGAACTGCTGGCAAAATATGAAATTTTAGCATACATCACCAGGGGATGTACCAGTACAATAATAGTATCGTATATCAAACCAAATGTTATGTTCAAACAGGGTATCATATTGAGGAATTTCCAAAGTATAACAAATCACAAAATAGAAGCCAGGAGACCTCTGTCAGAGGTTCTATTGTAGGCAATGTTAAAAAAGACATTTATGAGTTTGGCAAAATGACATAGTTGACAGTCTCAGTAAACTAATTGTGTATAATTATGTCATTCAAATATTACTAATCTTGTTATGTAACCGTAACAGAATCTCAAAACAGGTAGTATCACAACTCCGCTCAGTGCATGCAGGGTCAATGTGTGTTATGACTTGTCTATCAAAGTTCAGAAAAGAGGGTTTCACTTTGAAATATTCTTGTCTGCACAAATTCTATCAGAATAATGGCCAGGTAATCTGTGTATTAATTTACAAATACAACCTGTCTCGATGTCTGGATTACTTTGAACACTGCATATAAATCCAACATAACAACCAATCATAATAGTTCTTAGATCTAGGACCACCTCCAAATAATGGAATGACTTATACAGATTAATTCTGAACAAGATGCCAAGTGCGAAGTCTTTTCTTTATTTCACAGAACAAAGGCTACAATCAGATGGGGAGTCAAACTGCATTCTCAGCAGTGCATATCACGGCGAGCATTCAAACAAAAACCCTTACAATTCCTAACTGGGCACAAATCTTTGTGTTCACATAATGCAGAGGCATTTGTGCCAAAGCGGGGGACTGACTAGTACGTTTTGCTGCTTCGACCTGCACAGTTTACTCACTCACTCACACAGACATATATTATCCTACACAGCCTGCACCCTCCATGTCTACTGATGATAAAAAACAAAAGCATCTTATCAACAGGTCAAGCCTCCGTGAGCAAGGCTCTCTATCACAACATTATCCCTGCTGCGTGATCATGGATGTTTTTGTATCACTTTCACCAACTAAACTGTGTGCACAATGTCCTTCAATCAACCTAACAGTCAATTCTGTCACGTTGTGCTGACACGGTCTGTGTCGTAAGGCATAATTATGTTATTATGACATAACAAAATTACATATAAATATAAGTGTTACTGCTAATTCCAGTGCAGAAAAGCATCCCATCTGTCAAAAGTAGTATTTTGACCAGGGAAACGTACTATGAAGTCTTTGGCCCAGTTCAATGACTCAAGGACAAATTTTGGGAGAATTATTAACTGGGGGAAGTCAAGCAATGAGTGAAAATCTGAGCATGTCAAGTTGAATATTAACTGATAAGACTGACCTTATCAGAACACTGGGCCAACAAAATACATACTAAAACTTCACAAATCAAACACTGCTTTTTTTAAGTAGTGCAACAAAGGCGTCATTCGCTGCAAAGGTCTGTGCACTAATCTGTACAATTTATAAAATGACAACTTGCGTTTTAATTGATTGTTAATGTCTTCCATTTATGACAGCTGCAGCCATACATGTATCAACAGCATGTAGAAACGTTGCATGATTGTCCACTGATTTCAGAAAAAAATGTTTTGCTTATTGTAAGATACATGTATGGGAAGAAATAGGAATGTTAAGGAATAATCGTGCAATCTTACCTGGCATATTCTCCGTTGGCCTCCTTAAAAAAGGAGAATCACAGTTAGTGAAGATATTGAGTGGTCTGACACGCCGCTACAATATTGCCACAAAAGCGCACACAGTCATTCGGGAAGTATCTGCAATCTAAATCTTTTCGCAAATTTAAAACACAACTTACTCCGTTACTGTATCAGTTTGAGCGTGGTAAAGACAGAGAGTAAACTTAGCGGTGGCTAGCGCGGCAGCCGACGCGGACTGTTTTCAAATGTAGCCGCACCAACCGTCTTTATTCAAGCCCAACGGGTGACACAATTCCAGCATTGAAAGCGTGCGGCACAGTCTTACCTGCAATGCGAATGCGGCTAATTTGAAAACGTTGTCGCTCTCCACCGCAATGCTCTCCTGTGGTAAAAGTAGATTAAATCAAAACACCGTCGCAGAATGCCCAGTGAAAGTGTTTGCCTATCTACAACACTTGACCTAAAGGAAATCTTGTCCCGTACCTCGTCCCGCTGTTACCGACTGAACCATTACAACGCACTACACCAGAACTTTTGAAATTACAGCGTCACGCTATTTAAGTTATTAACTCATCAATACTGACTACCAGCCATTAGGTGCAATTGCTTTACGTAACAACTACAAGTTAAAAGCAGTAGTAAATAAACGCTTCGCATTTTTTCTGCAGCTACGACCCCGTTAAAAGTGGTACAGTCCGAAAGCAGGTTCAACAGCCTCCGTCTCCCGTAGTGACCAGAGGGGGAAAAAACTGCTCTGCTTGATTTGATCCTGTGCTGCCTTCACGGTGCCTCGGACAGGTGCAGGTCCCTAACCGCACAAAAAAAAAAAGAAAAAAAGAAAAAAAAGAAAAAAAGAAAAAAAAGGCTTGTGTACCACATTTGAAAGTGGAATGCACACATGTTGTGAAGGTAAACGGAAATCCCTCTCAAAGCGATATTTTCAAACACAGATAAACGATTCATTCAGACCAATGTAAGGACGACAACTGAGTTATTCCACATACCGTAAAGGCGGCAGTGTAAAGACGGGCGCCAGGCGACTTTGCATGCATCCCTTTTTATTCGTCAATTAAATGGTTCTACGATACATTCCATTGATTTGGGGTGCATCGCAGTTCTTTTACAATAACACTGAAGGCACCAATGCATGTGCATGTGTAAATCACAACGATGCAAAGCCGTTGAGGAAACGGGGCAACATTATTTAAGATGCTGTGGCTGTGAGACGGTGGAGAGTTTATGACATGCAATTAATAATCCCTTTTATAACGGTTCTGGTAGATATGGGGCTACTCTGCGATTATTATTACCTTTGTGCACGCGCCGGCAATACTGCAAATCCATTTCATTGACCATTATCTGTGGTGGTCGCCCTCGAGTATGATTTGAAGACCAATGTTTCAAACAAATCACTAAACAGAACGATTTAATACAAAAGGAAATAGAATACACTTACGTTAAATACCAAAGATTTTGCATTCAGAAAGAAAAGTTCCACTGTCGTGTTTTCTCTCAAAAAGGTTATCCTCTCAATGTAGAACCTGTGGAGATAGAACTAAGGTCAGATAAATTCATTTTGAATTTGTTGCAGTCGCTCTCAATTTTATCAATCTTCACATTCATGTGTATGCCCCCTTGATGATGGACATACTGTCTCTGACATTATGATTCGTGACTGCCCCCTGCTGGCTAAATATGAGGTGGCAGCGCCTCATGTACAGATCATAATTTTTAGTACCGCACTTCAGATTGTGGGAAGCAGCTCCAGTATGGATCTCCATTTACGTGAATGGGTATTTATAGATGAGTAATGAACTAAACGCAGTGAAATCATACTCCAAAGTTTATGAATTCCTACCTCACTTGGAACTTGAGCTCCAAAGGACCAGATGTCTTTGAGAAGTCGTGATCGAGTACTTTGCGATCCAACTGAAGCCAGTTGTTCTGACCTCTGTGATAAAAGAATGAGTTTATATATCCTACTATCATTACAATATATATGCACAAATACACATACTCCATTAGACACACACACTCCCATGTTTGCAATGCACGTACGTGTCGTCAATGAAGCATAATCCAAAATACTCTTTTTCCTTCAGGTTGAAATGTGAGGACACCAAATCTAAGAGGTCGCGGGACAGCAGCTTAGGCTGGAACACAGAATCATACAGATCCAAGTTAGTCTGATCTCAACTAAAACATCTCATGCAGGGTGGGAAAAAAAATTTAAATGGTAACACATAAAAAGGAAAATACATGACACTAGAACGACAGTTCATTCTCATATGATTTATAATTGAAATGGCAAACAGCAGCATCCTAATTCCACCACGATTGTCATTCATGACTGACAGAGGTGAGACACAAAGCGTACCTGTACCAGCAGCTCCAGCTTTCTGCCATCGAGAAGGTGAACCTGGCACTGACGACCCTCGGTCATCTAAAGCAAAAGAGGGAAAGAAAAAGTAATGCCCCCAACGTGAGACGACAATCAAATTTGGGAGGTCTATCCACCACCTACACCACAAAAAAAAAAGTGCCCACCACCTTTGTCCACCTTTCAACTGAGAGCCTCTTTTTTTTCGCCCTGGGATAGAATAACTTTGGCTCTTTTGAAAGCTGTCATGTGACTCATGGAAAAGACACGTTTGCCTTTGTGAGAAAAGGTAGCAGGGTGAAACCACCCAAGTCAATAGGGATTACATGCATTTCAGAAAAGAACAGACACATTTGCTCACACAAAACCCCCCAATCAGATTCCAGAAAAGCTACTGTCTCATTACTGCTCATATCCTCCATCAATATCAATTTAATTTGAAGAAAACTACCCAAATGTCAGCATTGTACCTCAGACAAAAGACACAGCGCAAAGACAATGCAATTTAATTGAATTTCTCCTCCATTATTCACCTTTCAATGGCCTGTTGTAAGATTTACGTTGTAGCTGTCAGCAGAATTGTCCTTCAGCGAGGACTTTGCATATATATTGAGTGAGATGGACGGGTAATGTACTCCAACTATCTTCAGCTGTCTTTCAAAAAACACAGCTCATATTGTGATGGTTTTCACCAATGCAGGCATACCAGTGGATGAAAGAGAGGTGCTGAAAAAGCACTTTGTCCTGCTCTGGTTCATTGGCACTAAATGAGCACTGTGTATTTACCAGCATGATAAGGTAATTTCAAAGAGTTCAAACTCATAGGATTATTTCATTACGGCGGGGTGGCCCAGAGCAATATTCTTGAAGCAAGTCCCAACATCCCCGAGCCGCTGCTTCAAACCCATAAAGTAAAACAGCTCTGTGGCGTCCCCGTTCTCAGAGATACTGTTAATCACGCCGGGCGGGAGTGTCACCACAGTCATAACTGCTGTGTGTGTGTAAAATCCTCTCAAACACTCACAGAAACAATGCTCAGAATTAACAACAAGGAATTGAGAATTGATTTAGAAATATCGCTTTATCTGCCACATCCCAGGTAAGAGTAGAAGTTAGTTATTGATGGTGCGTTTACAAGCAGCCTCTTCAGCAGCAGAGCAGCTCTCATTGTATAGTTCTTAGCTGGCTGCTCAGGTCACCTGATATCTGACACCACAGTGAACAATTCTGAATTCTTTGACCCAACCTGGGGGTTGACACAGCTGTGGGTCAAAAGTGAAGATGAGCCCAGGTGCACTTGGTGTGAGCTGGTGACAATCAGTGTGAAGTAATATGGAGAAGTGAAAATGTTTGTTTGTGTCAGGCTAACCCAGCAGGCATCAATGTGTTTAGATCAAGCGAGGCCAAAAAAACACATTATTTTCATTCAAATTAAAAGCTAATCATTTTTTGGAGCCCACTTGCACCTACGGTAATGTATAAGTAAGACATGTAAATAGTACACAGCCACTTACAGTGTCATTGTATCACTGAATAATTGTTTTTGTTCTTTGATAAAAAGCTAGCAAGCTAGCAAAGATGAGAAAACTAACAGGAGCAACTGCGACGGGCTCCAGCTGCCTCAGAGCTGCTTGCGTTTCTTGTTAAGAAGCATCAACACCAACTGCGCTTGCTCGTGTAGACTTTGTGCGGCTCGCTACAGAGGAATGTGGGTATTTGCATGACTTCAATAAAAAGCGTGTGGTGTGTCACTGCTTGTGTTTGGCTGTCGTAGTGGAAAGTGGAGGTCATGTAAGGTCCAGCGTGACCACAGGGTGGGAGGACGGCCTCTGCGGCGCTAAATGACAGTGTGCAGACGGCTTGTTTCCTTCGCCACAATACAATTGTTGTCCCGGTCACGCACCCTGTGGTTGAGTTTGTTTTTCTACACCCTAAACCTCACTGAGATTTACTGTTTTATGGCCAGGGCTTCATTTCTGAACACGCATGGGTCATTGGCAGTCACAACATCTGAGTAATACTACATTTGTCCTGAAACAAACAAGAAACCCTCAAAAGGTTTGTTTGCTTAATGGGACATTTGAGAATGGGATTTATGTGAATCCATGAGACCTGCGACACCATAAAAGCAAGATTTGGTTCTGAAAACATCGGTGATAATACATTGATTCCATTTGGGATGAATCTGACAAGTCCAACCAAACTTTGAGGGCAAATCAACACAGCCATCTTAACTAAGCTAAGCTAATTCTCACCAAAGTTTGCATGCTAAACAAGTGTCCTGACCACCCAAGTAAATGTGTGTAACTTTCAGCTCTATAACTCTTCACTATTATGCAGTGAAGTGGCACAAAAACTCTTGAGACAGACAATTTGTCCTCTTGATTTAAAGCCCCGCAAAATTACAACAAACATTGTGTTTGCGATCCGCCTTCAAGTGTGCACACGGACTTGAGGGTCCCATTGTTAGGGGGCGGGCTATTCTTTTGGATTTTGCACATTATTTTCCTCCACGTCCCCAAGAAAATTGAAAGGAGAGCCTCACAAAGGTAGTTTTCCCCATTTTTTAAACGGCCTGAGCCCAGCTGTGGAGAGGACGTGCGCTTTAGACGGCTGGTCCTCCAGATAAAAGGAAGGTCAAGACTGCGACAGGGGGGTCATTCCCCCAAAGCCCTGTCATTATGGGCGTGGGGTCCTGATGGTGCCCTCTTCACACGACCCCCAGTGGCTGACCCTGCTGCTTTGACCAGGTCGGCTAACCCCGGTCCTTCCCTCGCAGCCCCAGAACCCATAATGAAAGCAGACCTGGGAGGTAATGGAACATGGCTGTTCACAAAGTGTAATAGTAAGCGATGGATACAGTAAATTCCTCAAGAAATATATTCCTACAGATATGAGGAGACTTTGTCGAGAGACAGGCCATGATTAGCCAAATGTTTACACTATTAAACAATTAATTGTAAGTGCTCGATTTAGAAATCTGTAAGAGGAAACTCATCAGTGACTGTTAAATGTCTGATAATTGTTCAAACTATAGAATCTAACCCTAAAAAGAAAATCTGGATTGTGGCAGAAACTGCTGCAGTCAGCAGAGTTTTACAACCCAGCCTGGGTGGAAACACAAGAGAAGATATTAAGTCTGTAAACCACTTTTGACAGCATTCAGGTGTTCCAGCAGCAACGCTCAGAGTTTCAAAGACAACTTAGAGAAATCTCCACTTCAGCCAGACGGTGAGACGGTGAGATGAAACAGGCGGTCATGCTGCTTCCTAATGACGGCCATATGTGCTGGGAAACACAGCCTTGTTAAAAATCAGGCTTTGTGACTCACCGAGCAGCAACATGTGTAGGCCCACATCCACACAAACAAACACACTGGCACTGAGAAAAAGAACTCACAAGTTCTGGTCTACAGACCAGGAAAGTGAAAGGACCAACAATGAACTAGGCAATCATAATAAATAAAGTAATCAAGGTGGGGTAAAAGTACCATCTGGCTCGACATACTTAACTGTAAATGAGTCAATCGAGAAATTCTGCTTTTCTGGAACTACCACCTCTTCGTTTTATCGAGATTAGTTCATTGAACAGGAGTGTAAGAGCTCTCATACCTGGTGGCATCTTCCAATGAACCAGCTCTCTAGAAGGTGTCGACATGGAATCAGACCATGGCTGTACCACCTCCTTAGCGTCTGCTGTGCCAGGCTCCACACCACCTGGCTGCCCGATGCCATCAGCTCCTCCATCCCACTTAGGATGTGCACAGCCATGGTTGGCAGCATTTTATACCTCCCAGCCATTTTGCTCTCTATGGTATCCTCTGCACACCGTTGACACACCAAGAACAGGCAGGAGCGTCCCTCGGAAACGCTCGCCGCCTGCGACAGTGCGAGGAGGGCATCTACAGCACACACACAGTCCCCTATGTCTGGGGGCTGATGTAATGCTAGTGAGAGTCCGTGCTGTGGGGAGGCTGGAGCTGAGCATTGTGACTTGGGCTCATTCGTGGGCCGTGGGCCAAAAAAATGTCTCATCAAGTGGACGGGAGGCGAGCCAAAAGCTTCAGAGTTGCTCCACACAGCGAAAGTGTGGACATCCACAAGCGCCATTTGTTTGGAGTGCATCACTTCAGACGGAATGACATCACTTTGATAACCGTAACCTGTTTTCGGCCAAAAGCCAGACTCCAGTGAGGTCCTGGTTTGGTTCGATCATCAGCGTGGCAAAGTGATTGGATCACAATTTGATGACATTATTTCATGACATCATTTTTTGGAACCACCTTAGCTTAGTTATGGTTTCTCCTCTCCTCATATTGGTCCAATAATGATGGGACGAGCTTAGGACCATAGGTAGGGACACATTTGGACCATTTGGGCCACAGGTAGGAACACATAGTGGAACAAACCTTTCATATGTTCAATTAGATTCTTGACACAACGTTACCATTTCTCATCAAAAGTAAAGTAAAACATTATTTATGTGCCTGAACCTGACTTATCTTCCTTGTAAGCAGATTTCAGTCTGATCTTCACAAACATTTCTTGTTTACTTAGCCAAAAACAAAGCCTGAGTCAGCCCATCTATTGTTATTCCTCAAAACGCTAATACGGCTCCACTTTGGTTTGAGACGACTGTGGGAACGTCTGTCAGCTAGTGAGGAAGTGGGAGTAATTTCCTGAGGAGACATCCACACCCGTCATATTATGAAGGAATGAATAAAGACCGTCAGGTCAGCAGACAGGGAAAGAAGCGAGACAGTCTCATTGTGGAAAACAACAATAAAAAAGGGAACAACGAATGTAACTCGCCGCAATATTCGTTCACCTGCTGCTTTTAAGCAAATGCCACCGTCGACAAACAAATGTCCGAGACAGAAGAAAAGTCGAGATGGGATCTGCTCTCAGTGCATAGGTAGTTGCGCAGTAATTCAGTAGTTGACATGGGAACAAGGTCTTGCTCTTTATTTGTTCATGTTTTCCCACATTATGCTTGCTAGTATGAGTCCATCGTAAACACACACAGGGCACAGAGGTGCAATCATGTGCTTTGCCAGCAGGTGGGTGAACTGTTGTCCCATCTTTGGGTGGGATATTCACTTGAATCAATTTCACAAACATGCAGGGTCTGACTTTTGAGAGGGAGACCCCGATGCCGATGGCAAACGGCAGTTTTGTATGCTGGTGTGGTCGGTCCGAGATAAACAAACTGTGAGAAAACGCTCCGATCAAGCTGAGCGGATCACTCGTGCATGTCGCTGCTTTGCATGCAGGCAATGAGTTTGGTTTGCTGTGTGCAGCTGCGACAATAAACTTTCACAGGCCACGGAACAATGAGACGATGAGAAAAAAGTAATAGTGTTCACACTCACCCATGCACAAAGCCATCTGATTTCACATCAGTAGAAAACCCATTAAGGCCTTGTTGTGTTTCACATTTACTCCTATATAATTACGAGGGTGTGAAGATGGAGCACCACCATCAGTGGCGCTGACAATTCTGCTTTTTGGTGCCTGTGTGTGTACGGTTTCTGGATTTCACAGTCTCTGGTTTCCCCCAGATAATTCCAGAGATGCGCCAGATAGCTCAAAGGCAGCTCTGGGGGGCGCTCGTGTTGGCCTTGTTATGGGCTGGTGGTGCCTGAGCTGCACCCTGCCATTGTACCTCAGGGCCCTCAAAACACAGCTGATGACAGCAGGCAGGTGTAAAAACACAGTTTAAACCGTGACAACAAGCAAACACAGATGCTCCAGGAAAAGGCATTTGTACTTGCTCTGCAAAGACAAAATTCAGATTTCTCCTCATATAAATCAAAAGTTTTCATGATCTTGCAGCTCTGCGGTTCAGTCTTGCGTTGAAGTTACTGGCTGGCTTGTTTGTGGACAGATGTTTCAATTTCGAGACAGATAAACTGCCAAACAAATGGCTCTCACTCTGCACAAAGACGCTTGCGAAGTTGTTGTGTTGATGCAGTGCAACAATGGCAGACACAGACGGGCAGATGCGGAGGGCCGCAGCTGTCTCAAGGACGCAAACGGGGACAGCCACACAGACACGTGGCAAACACAATCTATTCATTATCACGCATCACAGCTGGAGAGGGACATCATGCCAGGTGGACGCGGAGTGACACACTTCAATGTGTACGAGTCTTTTTTTGTTTCTATGTTGCATTGTTATTTTTCTGAGTTGTTAGGACGTGTCACTCACTGATTTATGGTTGCCACATTTAATTTCTTAACTTCTAGAAAATGTATTTGCCTACACAAACAGAGTACTTGGGGAATCAGTCATCTACTCCATGCGTACAGCATTGCTGTTGGAGAATAACCTGCTCTATGTCCCTCCGCTCTACCGAGTCTCAATGGAAACAAGATGAGACATTATAAGAAATTTCAAAATCGAAAAGAGCTAAATAGATACCAATTATCTCAATAGATAATACCAATACCAATTATCTAAATGGATAATTGGTTCAACTAATAATGCATTGGTTGATACCATGATAATTGGTTTAACCAATTATCTACTTGGATAATTGGTATTGGCATTATCTATTTAGATAATTTAGCAAATATTCAGCAGACGTCTAGCAAATTGTATGAATTATCTGCACTGGTTTACATCATTAAGCACAGAATTAAAATCCAGGCGGTCACATTGGCCTTCTTGCCTTCTTTACAAAATCACGCTTTCACCTGCTAGTTTTCTTTAGACTTTTTAGACATAATATGCATCTATGACTTCTTGGGGTAATGTGGGGCTGTCAGTGATCGATCATCCCGGACAGCAGCCACTGCCTAGGCAATCTGTGGTGCCCTAACTGCTTGCACTGCAATGCTACATAAATGCCAGCAGGTGGTGCACAAGCATTCTACAACTGAGGTATAACTAGGGAATCCATTTAGAAGTAGGGCTACAGAGGTAATTTATTCTGTATCTGGAGGGCTTTGCTGCTACCTATATGCCAGCTTTATACCTCTCACTGCTAATATATGAGTGTCAGTTCACTTGTGATGCTAAATGAGAACACGCTCAGCAGCTTGTTCAAATCTTGCCAATTTCTGTTGTCTAGTCCCAAACGTCTGCCATTAATGGGGTCTGATTCTATTGAGAATACAAGACAGGGCGTGACAGGGGCCGACACGCTGCCAAGACGATCTGGGTTCCCTGTCCTCGGGCTTATTTCAACGCACAATGGCAATTACCGCGTACAGTAAGTGGCAGATTAATGGCGTAATGGGCGGGAGGCCTCCCAACGAAAGGCGCCGAGCCTGCGCGCGCTAGCGGAACAGCTGTCGCGCACAAAAAGCTTCCAGCTGATGGGCCGTGCCCCATACTGAGGCTACAGCTGACACAATCCCTACAGTATGCTTGACACACAACAGACACACACACACACACACCCCGGCACACACCTGTCCAGGATGGCCTAGTAATCTGCCCGTCATGCCCTTGTCTCGCAGGACTCCGCTCACTTATCAAGCCTCCTGACTGCTACAGTACATCTGGTTAGAAGGCAGAGCAGGTGGAGGCGTCAGAAATCACAACACTCAACAGGAAGATGATTTGTACTCATAAATCATACATGAGGAGATCAAAATGTCTTTCATAAAACATGAAACGGAGTCACGCACAGAGGGAGCGCCGTCCTCCTCACAGCTTTGCCGCTCGGAGCGTTTCATAGGAGCGTATTTGAAATTAAACACCACGCTCCCTCCGTTCCAGCAGTCGGTTCACTCAATTCCTTACATAAACTGTATATGATCCCTATTTATGCCTGCAATAAATCAAAACAAAAGGCGCACAGATTTCTCTAAATAGATCACGTGACGACCCCGCCTTGGAGTGAGTTTGTCATTACACCGCCTCTCTGGCACCATCAGTGCATCTTTGGAAATAAAAAAAAAAAAAAAAAAAAAACACACCACACAAACAAAAACACACACATACACACACAAAAAACA
>OMPJ01039038.1:0-24090 GCA_900312935.1 Carapus acus | reverse complement strand
GACGTCCGTGGCGGACACATGGGAAATCTGGCATCTGCGAAGTCTGCGCTCGGAATCGCAGCGGATGCAGCGTCAAGGCGGTTCCACGGTTCCCCGGCAATCTCCAACCGGAACCATCACCGCGGCCTATATTTGTAATCGGACAATGCGAACATTCCGCCTTTTTCCCACGACCTCCGGTCACCGGCGAGGGACTCGAACGTTCTTACTGACTACCGACATCCCTGCAGAGGCCCGCGGGAGATTTTCTCCCTCTTCCCCATTTCCTCTCTCGTAATTGTCCGGTGGAGCGTCTGAACGGACGGATCACTTCGGCTTAAATAAACATTCTTATACGGCCGGCGAAAACATCGCAGAGTATTTGCCTGACATCATTTCATGACTAAAGCCCATTACGGGTCCAAAATGACTGTGGGTGTTGGTGGAAATGTTCAAACAAGTATTCCACCATATCGTCAGCGATTTCATTTCTTAGCAGCGTGAATCACTCGCATGACGACGGACAAAGGCAAAGGCGAAAAGGGTGCCAGGACGGATTAAAATGACAGAATGGGGAAATAGATTCGCAAAAATTTAAGGTCCAACTTTAAGATGGAGGAAGCAGTCAGCAAATTCCTCTGCATGGAATATTTAAAAAGCACAGAATGGCTTTTAAGGCTTGGCAGCACGGGTAAGTAGCTGGTATGCACCATTTGTAAAGAAACCAGGGTGAGGGTTGCGTATCCAAGGGGACGGAGCTCCACATCCCCGCTAGAAAATACTGCATCTTCGCTGCTAGGTGGGACTCTGCAGTCCGAGGTGTGTGCCATCTATTGTCCGAAGAGGCCAGGAGGAGAATCAGGAGGGATGGTAGAAGGTCTAAGACAGGGGTCGGCAACCCAAAATGTTGAAAGAGCCATATTGGACCAAAAAAAAAACAACAAACCTGTCTGGAGCCGCAAAAAATTTTAAAAGCCTTATATAAGCCTTATTAATGAATCAAATATTTATTCTTAACATTGTTACAGCATTGGAAATCGTTAAGAATCTTTGTGTCACATTTTTCCTCCCAGAAAAAACATATTAAAACAAAAAAATTACATTTTCCTAGAAATGTCCGATAATATCGGCCCACCAGTATTATCGGCCCGATATTAGCTAAAAATGTAATATCGGTAACGGATTTTTTTGGTTTAAAACCGATAAAATAAAAACCGATAAAAATAAAATAATGCTTGCGTTACACCGAAATAGTGCCTATGCGCTCCTGAAGCATTTACCGGCGCACATATCGCTATCAGCTGGTATCGGTATCGGTAAACTGAGAGTTGGATCATATTGGCATATCGGATATCGGCAAAAAAGCCAATATCTGACATCCCTACATTTTTCCCATTTTTATTTTTTGTCACACATTTTTGAAAGTTCCCCATGGAGCCACTAGGGCGGCGCTCAAGAGCCAAATGCGGCTCCAGAGCCGCGGGTTGCCGACCCCTGGTCTAAAGGTGAGATGCGGATGTTATCACTGATCGGGAAAATTGGTTCACTGACTTGAACGGGATAAAACTACAGCACCTAGGGCGCCCTAAGAACTTAAGAAGGTGCGGGAGGGGTGTTACATACTCAGGCACTGGCAGGGCAGGGCAGAGATAGCACGCACCAAGTATTAGATTCCAGGTTAGTACAGCTCTTACATATGTTTCCAATTCACCTGAGAAAAGGTGGGGAACAACCTTGGGTTCCGTCTCCACGGGTCGGCTTTGCTCACACTGTACATCTGAAAACCAACCAGCCACCGTCCCATCTGTCTGTAGGTGGCAGCACGTGGTACAAATTAGCAAAATGACGAAACGCAGAATGACGCAACTCCGCTATCCAGATAACAGACGGTCGTAAAGGATCTGGATCAGGCTGCTGATTGAACATATGGCCGACGGACTCTCCCCCGTCTGACAGCTTACCGCCCAGATACGCAGGAAATGACATGTCAGAGTCGGAATGATTCCACGCCATCTGCACCCCGTATCCAAGCCCGGAGGTTCGCTTGGCCTGCAGCTCTTCCCGTTCGTGTGCGCGCGCCTGTGTGTGTGTGTGTGTGTGTGTGTGCGTGCGCACAACATTTCGCCGCGCCTGCCAGCCGAGTCAGAGACTTCCTGTTGCCTGCGGGCAATGGACGTGGCACACAGAAATATAGCTGTAATAATATAGTAACAAAATCCAGTTTAGCACATTCCGCCTATGCAGACGTTTATTTGGTTTTATGTATATACATATAGTTATACGGCTATGGGGCCGCGCTGGCCTGACTTAACCCGTGAGGCAAAGATCAGGGCGGAGCCACACCCAGGCCTCCTATCCTTAAAATGCCTTGTGCAGATAAAAACAAGTACAACAACAAATACACTATGTTCCACCACGTTTGTGTACCCAGTAGCCTGGCAGATCTGAGGCCAAACAGCAATAGCTTTGTGGATAATTCATGCTTTTTTTCATGCCTTTTGCTTTTCCTCACAAAGAAGGACTTGATGTCGAGCAGCTCAACGTTTCTCACAACCCGTGGACCCAAATCCCACAACAGATGTGGCACTGCGTCACAGCTTCAGCCTGGAGGTGCCCATGGGTGTCTGGCTCGGAACGCTGATCCTGGACCTCGGAACGCTTCCAACGCCTCGACAGGTGTTCGCCATTCCCGCAAGGTCTCAGTTTGGATACATTAACACGCCTCAGACGACCAATTTATTTGTTGGCTGTCGCCGGATCGCAGAAAGAAAGCGAGAGAGACGCTGGCGTTTTGCAGCATTTGTTTGCTGCATTTGCGGCCGAAATCAGAACCAGAACCATCTTCCCGAGTTGCTTTTCAGCCACGTTCTGCTTGGTTTGCGACCAACAAAACGCTGAATCAAAGCCAGTTCAAGGCCTCTGATGATTGGCGAATAAATTAAATCATCTCTCATCATCAAGTTGCTCCTATCGAACATAACTCAACGTCTGATAAAACAGATGCTGCCGGTGGCACATTAGCACGGTCTGGAATTCTACAACTGATATAATTGTTTGTATTTCCACTGACAACCAGAATGCTATTGAGACGTCAGGGCAGGATAAAACACAAACAACAGCACTGAGAGCAATACGGACGATATAAAAGCACAAAAACAGACGGGAAACGCGCCGCAGAGCCAGCGTTACATCCACCTGGTAAACAGGTGGGAAGCGGCGCTGTTATTGCGATCAGCGCCGCGGGCCAGAGTGGGCCAGAGTGGGCCGGAGTGGCACGCTGGCGCCGTCTGAGCTACTCGATCTCCATCCCGACGATGGAAACCACTGCATCATTCATGTCCTCCGACTGTCTCCCACACTGAGAATAAAAACACAGACTCCAGGAAGAGAGAGAGGGAGAGGGAGGGAGAGAGAGAGAGAGAGAGAGAGAGAGGGAGAGAGAGAGAGAGCGGGACCCAGTTCCAGTGGCCATGTATGCGAGTGTGTATGTACACAGTAGACCCTCTGATTGGTCTAGCAGATCCAGTCACACACACACTGACACACACACGCACACACTCTTTGTGGCCAGCAGTCTGACCAAAGATACAGAAACAGTAGCAGGAAAGCAGCGAGTGGGAGGAAAGTGTGACTTTTAAAACAAAAACTTTCCACAGGTGAGTGAAAATCCTCTAATCTGCCCACGGGAAAAGGATTTCTTTGCATTCAGTGCTCCAGCCGGGCCGGGCCGGGCCGAGCCGGGCCGGGCTGAGCCGTCCCTGCATGCTATAAGGCCGTCTCCTTTACGGCCTTTGACCTCACCGTGGGTACAGTTTGCTCTCTACCTGTTTCCCCCAATCTTCCACCCCACGAGTGTAGTTCCACAAGCCGCCACCAGGGCCACTACTGTCCCAAAGCTGGTACAGGTACACATACTGACGTGGCGAGGGCCCGGAGCGGCCATGTAAGACGGGGACGGGGACGAGTACATGCGTGCACATACATCACGAGCTGAAAACAGATAAAGAAAAGGGGAGGGAGAGGAGAAGAGAAAAAGGAAAAAAAAAAAAAAAAAAAAAAAGGCCAAATTGGAGCCACACCAGTCGAGTCGTCTGTCAGCTGTCTGGGTTAGATCCGGGAGCGAGAGAGTGAGAGGAAGGAAGAGAGCAAAACGACAGAGATGAGGGGGCATCCTGTTCACCAAGAAAAGAGAGAGAGTGAGAGACAGATCACAAAAAGACTGTGTGTGTGTGTGTGTGTGTGTGTGTGTGTGTGCTAAAACAGAGAGTCTAATCGACAGGGGGCAATAAAAAGCAAATCCATGACTACCAAACCAAAAGTCTTCACACACACACGCACGCACGAGAAAAAAAACAAAAACAAAAAACAAATAAATAAATCACGGCTTTGAATTCCCTGCGTCTGTGTTCTTTCCAGCCTGGAGCCCGAGGTTAACGGGAGTTTTTTAGGCTGTCGTAACTCAGAAATCTCGGCAGCGGTTGAAGAAAAAGGTATGATTTCCCCTGCACATAATACAGGAAAGTCCTTCAGAGGAACCTGGAAAGTTTAATGCGTTCTGCATATTGAAGCCCACCTCCTCGCCTCTTATGTAAGGCCGAGGTGTTCAGTCTTTCCATTTCCCCGCTCAGGACGACCCCGATGCCACCGACTTCACAACTAATCCGAAAACCAGATCGAACTCAAACAAGCGACCGGGGAGGAGAGACCTCCGCCGAATGGCCGGGTACACCAGCGCGGGTAGTACTGTCTCAACAATACACAAAATTAATTAGAGTATCCATCACTGTCGGAATAATCGAATCAGCGGTAAAACTTTGTGTACTGCTGAGGATTTCGTCAATCATGTGGCCGAGGACCAAGTACAGTTTGGAGGCTAATAAACGTGGAGCAGCTCGTTGGAGTTGTGGAGTGTTGTTGGCTGGATTCGACAAATTTTTACGCGATTGTCAACTCGGGATGCCGAGTGCGCCGGCTTGGCTCGTTTCCTACCATCGTTTGTGTTGCTGTACACTCGTTGACGGCACAAAAAGTAGCGCAACTCGATGCCAAGCCTACAGAAAATCTCGACGGTCACGCTGCCTTGAATCCATTAACTAACTGTCTTGGTGGCGATGTCGTCGTTCACAATTACTCATTATTTGACGATGAATTCATGGTTCGTTGCTCCGTTAACGCAGAAATCCACAAAGCTGCGCTGGCCAGACAACCTGCCATAGTTGGGGCGAGCGTCAGAATGGGGAGGAGAGGTAATTGAAGCGATTTTGAACGTGGCACGGTTGCGGCCGGGTGGGCCTGTCTGAGTATTTCATAAAGTGCTGATCTACCGGGACTTTCACGCTCGGCAATCTCTCTGATTTATGCTCTGGTGTGAAGTCTTTCGGAGGACTGATCATCGGGAGAATGTGGCTGGGACTGAGTTATGGGACTGCCAGCTCCTTGTGAACTTTTATCGCCGACTCTCGGCCTCCTCGTGTGCCAGATCCCCGCTAAAAGCCGGCGTCTTATCCAAACTGCACAAAGAGCGCGCGGCTCGCCAACGGTCAAGCGTCTCGGTAATGTTTGTTGCGATGGTCTTGAGGTAATAAGAGGGACCCGACTGGCAGCGGAGCGATGACATCACGCCCGAGCAATGTTCCTCCACGTCGGCTGGGCTGTTGTTGCGCTGAGCTTAATAGGAATTTCCACAAGTCAACTGAAAACAAATGTATCAATGAAATAATGGGGTATAAACCCACACGCCAACAACCCAGGAGTTCCCCAGCAGCATGAAATACGAGCAGGCACAAGAAAAGCCAGCCGACCGCAAACGGCACAGACCCCTGTGTTCCCTTTTCATTCGCATTATGGAATTACTTCCCTGTAAATCAGCGTCAAGCCTGCCAAAATCCAAAACAAAAACATTTTGAAGGGAGAGGAACCAAGCAAGCACTTTATTCCATGAGGCCATCTGAAGACAAATGCCGTAAGGAGGAGGAGGAGGAAGAAGAGGGACGGGGAGAGCAGCGTGGTACACGATAAATCAAGATAAATCTCAATCCCGACCCAAGATTTAGACGGCGGCGGCGGAAATATCGGATAAAATCGAATGCGCAAAAGCAACGACGAAAACAGGAGACGGCCGGACCATCGGCGACTTTTAAGTACAATACCTGCAGCAGGGGTTGAAAGCGCAGGTACTTTTTCTAGGGGGGGGATTATGGGAAGACGGGACGTTTACGGGGGCTAGGCTCCATTTTCCAATGACATGGCAAAACACTCAGCAGATGTCGAAACAATCGCGTCTCTTTAACAACTCGTCAATGCCTCATCGCTTTAAGTGAAAATAAATCTGCTGAAGGTAAGGTATCCCGACAGGAAGTCCTTCATGCCTGCAGGAACCGCGCTGGCTCGCTCGCCGGCCAGATACGGGTTAGACCGAAACTTCACGGTGCCACCACATCTCACGTCACCTGTTTCACTTTGGCATCCAGGAAGCGGCCATCTTTATTTTCCGCTACCACAACTAAGTGCAGTTGGTAAGGCAAACATCCAAACAGCCCTGATCTAAATATAAAGGTTAAAAAGAAACACTCATTTGAAGAAACTGTGCTGCAGACGTGCATATACTTTGCAACCCCTTCTTGCAACCACCCCCCCAAAAAAGTACCTCACCCCGACAAAGAGGTAGTAGGGGTGACACAAGGCTTTTGGAGGAACTTGCGGAATTTTGCTGTCTGTTGCAAAACAAAAGGTGCCTTGTGGCTCAAGGGTCTGTGGGCACCACCTGCACGATCTGGTTCAGGTTCCCAGCCATTGGCGAAGGATGGAGGGACTCTAGCTCAAACAGTGTTGGGGATCTCCTGATTAATTTCTGCAATTGGACTTAGAGGGTTTAAGATACTTCAGAGCAAAATGGCTGCCATCAGATAAAGGGTGTCAAGAAAACTGTAGCACCACATTGGATCCACAGAGCGCAGGCGACGAATTTGGATGCTGGTCAGGGGAAAACCACCAGCAGACACTGCTTCCGAGAGAATCACAGACTGCTGCTGAGTCTTTTCGTTGGCGATGCAGGGACGTTGTCCAACATTGGACTTCCTCCTCTAGACAAACGAGTTTCAAGACGTCGGTCTTCTACACGTTTGGGGTGAGAGCAATGTTCCGATCCCGCATTCTGACGAGCGGATGCCGAGCAAGAATCAGCCTACCAATTATAACATATTATAAACCAATTACACGCAATCACGAGCAACCTCGGATTTTACTAAGATCAGCATCCAGCCCGGACGTCGCGTCTCAGTGTGCAGCTCAGCCGGCACAGGAAACGAAGCAGTCGAGGCGTGAAGGTGTCAGACTGTCAAGGTAACGTCGTCTATAACCGCACAGCCTCAGAATCCCTCCGCATGGGAGGAATTTGAAAGCTAAACTTCATTCCAGGCTAACACGTGTCGCTAAGAGAAGAAAAAAACATCCAAACAAAGATGAAAGACGACACCAAACTGTTTCATTATGTTTGGGATTTTAGAAGTCGGTAAAGGGGGGTTTGGGGCTCCAGTTCCGCTGCAAAAGCATACGCAGCAACACCTGTGGCTGAACCCGGGGCTGGAACAAACGCATCAGAGAGCGCCAAGACGGTTTCCATATGATGAGGGGGGGCCCGCACGGGCGGCGAGTGTGTGTCTGAAATAAAATCGAAGTGCGGCAGACTAAACAAAGCTGGAGGACGTTTGGCTGCAGAGCGCCGAGTCGCGTGACACAACCAGACCACAGCGCGGCGACCCAGGAGTCGGGGGAGGAAAGCTAGCAAGCGCACACACACACACACAGGCAGGCAGGCACAGACAGAGGCACACACACGTGCACACACAGGGCCCCTCTCCCCTGGCGAGGCCTGTGCACCCAGACTAATCTATAGAGGCCAATATTTAGACTGAAAGGTGACTCAGCTGTAACACAGCATTGAGAGCCCACGAGCTAATGAGCTAGGCGCTATCTGGCCCCAGGTGCTCCTTTCCACGCCACCCCGAGTCCGCGGATTCCTGCGGGTGATAGGGAGGACCCACGCCGGGGTGTCTCAGCGCTCTCGATCGGGGAGGAGAGGAATGGTGGGATGAGTGAAGACGGGAGGCGTACACCTGTGCGACTGGAGTCCACGTGTGCTTCAAAGTACCTGAGGAATGTGTGCGACCATGTTGCTCAACCGCCTCAGGCAGCGGCGGGGAGTCAGAGAAGGAAATGCACAGCTGGTTACTCATCGCGACTTCCCCTTCGCCAGACGCCGCCGCGCTTACATCATCCGACCTCCAGGTCGCCCAATAAACCTCGTACGCCTGCCACGGAGACGCTGAAATTCGGAGTTACAAATTTGTAATCCAGTGCGGGTTACCACACAAGTCCTTCGTTTTTGTTTTTTTTTTGTTTGTTTTTTGGAGAGCTTATCTTGAAGGTTGAGTTTCCTGGAGGCACCAGCACCAGTTTTCGAAATACTGCTGTACTTTTGATATTCTATTTAGATTAAGTACCAACCTAACTAAATATGAAATCAAAAGCACAGCAGAAGCATCTGACATTATCATACTGCAACCTCAAAAATGGGTCAGATTGCTCGCAACTACAGGATCTATGATGGCAGGTACAGACGACAAACGAGGGATTCGCATCATCGAACCCACCAACTGACGTCCACCCAACACAAAACAAGCAAAAACACCATTCAGACTCCACATTCAATACAAGCTGGACATTACGAACGCATGAAATTTGATGGTGGGTGAGATATTTTCTTATGTATAGATCGTCAACTAGAGATGTCCCGATATTAGCATGAAAATGTAATATCGGTATCTGATTTCTTTGCTTTAAAACCGATAAAATAAAAACCGATAAAAATACAATAATGCTAATGCAGTGCCTATGCGCTCCTGAGGCGTTTACCAGCGCACATATCGGTATCGGCTGTTATCGGTATCTGTAAATTGAGAGTTGGACAATATCGGCATATTGGATATCGGCAAAAAAGACAATATCGGACATCCCCATCGTCAACATGTCAAACTATTATTGTTTTATCGTCGTCTGATCCCTCAATTAATTAATCCAAGAGCAGTCACTGGGCTCAACACATCTTTAACAAGATTTTAACCTCCAAATCTCATGCACGCACAAATGCGGTGAGATGCAGTGATAATAGTAATTAGACTAAATAAGTTCATGCTTACATGCATTAATCTAATTGGTTCTAATGTTTCCATCCATTGTGTACAAGGTATACACCACCCAACGGACCCTTGTTTACATAAGCGTCTACTTCTCAAGCACCTTGTTCTATGATCAAGCGTCTTGTTGTGTTACACTTATGTTCTTCTCTTTATTATGGACATGCACCTTGGACACCTTGGACATATGCAATCTGGTTGTTCGTTGATCTTGTTCGTAGCAATGGTAAATAAAGCCTGAGTCTAAGTCAAATGTCCTGTAACCATGTGAGTAGCGGGGCGTAGCTCCTTGCTAGCCCCTCTGAAATGCACTCCGTTCCCGGGCCTGAGATGGAGGCTGGATCTTTATCTTAATCACCAGCTTCCTGGCTTTTCAGGCCTCGGCACTGGCCTCCCAAAATGCTGGAACGAGGGGCGGAGGGACGGGCGCACACGTGAAAGCGCAACAATAGAAAATGAACGCACGTGCGGACCTTGCCCAGGCTTTGGCGGGACGCGGAGAGGGTGAGAGGATGCCAGGGGTGACGGGTTTGCGGCGGTTTGCGACGGTTTGTGGCGGCATGCCACCCGGGGGACAAAGTGCGTGGCATACGTGGTTGGTAAAGTTGTGCGGCCATATTGGCTGGGGAGTGAGGGATGGATCCAACCCCTCAGACACAATCCGGACCTTAACGTTACTCAGGGTAAAGACCAATCTGAGAAAAGTCATAAAGCTTGTGAGACAGCTGAGAAGCATGTGTGCCAGTGTGTGTGCCACTGTGTGTGCCAGTGTGTGTGTGTGTCTGTAGCGGGAACAACGTGCGACTCGCCTGTCTGGCAGCAGAACTGAAGACATTCCCACTAATTTAAGCATCAAAGTTCCGCTGTCCCAGATACATAAACAAGAGCGTGGGTGGAGGGGGAGAGGGAGGGGGAACGGAGAGAAAGATAATTAATGCAGCGTCGGATGACTGCGCCGCCGCTGCATCTGCTCGGAAACCTGCCGCGCGTACAGGGCCACCCAGTGTTGGTGCTCATCCATCACCGTGACAACCAGGGAAGCCAGCGGGGGGTGAGAGGGAGAGGGAGGTGCGGAAAGTGCCTGTGCGGAAAGACTGAGATTAGACAGCGGCGGCGGCACAAAATGGTGAAGATGGAGATGCTTCGAGAGGCTCCGGCTTCGTACTGGGCCTCAGCTGGAGGCCGGCAGAGGCCCGCACACCTGAAGCAGCTGCAGGAAGCTGGAGATTCATACAAAGACAGCGATGTTCAAAGAAGGAGTAGAAATACTCTGGTACTTGAAGATAAGAGCTTAATTCTTTTGATGACTGATCTTAAAAATCAATCTGCTTGTATCTCAAATGTTTGTTTTTTTTGAATAACTAAAATAATTTTGATCTGCTCAGGCATTTTCAGGCTGGATCCTGGTTTTCTTCATCTCAGTCTCAGCTTGTTGGTGTTTGGGAGCGTGACTCCATCCCAGGTCAGCCTCAGCTGACCAGCATGTATGCTAGCCAATTAAGAAAGAGGGCTTTTCTTTCAATTTGGCGGGAATTTGACGTACAGTAGTACCTTGAGATACAAGTTTTATTCGTCTCATAACCGAGCTATGCAAGTCAATCCACTCGAATCTCGGCTGAATAATTTCAATCCATGCCCGCCACTTTTTTCCCAGAATAATGGGGTTTGGTCCCAGTTAAACCCTTGTTGTGAACATATCCTTCCTCCCAACGCCTACAGCCAAACGTGTGACGTATCCTTCCGCCGCTTTATCGTCCGCACTGGATGCTTCTCCACACCTCAACACCGAGTGGATGTTGGTTCTCGTCTTGAAGTCATCAAACCACCCGTGACGAGCCTTGAATGATTCCTCCAATCCTGTTTCTTGTGGCTCCAAGTGCTCATAGATAGTACCAACCTTCATAGATAATGCGTCCACGTGTTAGCATCAACTAGCGCCACTCCCTCCTCGGATTTAAAAATGCTTGTGTCCCTAACAAAAACTGCGTATGGTGAGTTGCTTATATGTCAAGGCACTACAGTATTGGGGACTTTGGCGTTGCTGCTGGATGCAGCAATGCTTTCTGGGGGATGTTAGACTTGTCTGTTTGTTTGTGACGCCGCCTATTCATCATGGGAGAGAACATGTGGCGGCCAGCAGGGATGAGGAGCGAGAGCGCGCGAGAAAAAGTGCCGCAACCTCGACGACAGAGACCAAAAGAGGAAAATCCACCGTGACACACGAGTCTCTGATTCATCCGCAGAAATACGTCCACAGCGGTGCCGCTTTGTCCCCAAATGACTACAAACCAGCGCCAAAAAAGGAGAGGATCCAGCTGAGCGGGGCAACAAAGCCCAGCCTGTGGTGGTTCCTCGCCTCGGGTTCCTCAGATGAGAACGTTTGGTGGAGGCAATTCGTCCTCAGACGATGGGAGAGACCACAAGCCAGACATTAAAAGGCTGAGCTAAACACACACACGCACTCACACACACGCGCAGTCTCAGACACATAAATCACATCCAGCCACCAATACAAACACACACACACAGGTACGTAATGCTGATTATGCACACAACTAAATGTCAAACTCGAGATGTTTTGTGTGTGTGATAACGTCATCTTCCTGCCGTTGTATAAACGGTCAATCTCCTATTCGTCTCACACGCACGCACACACATGCACACACACACACACACACACACACAGTCACGGCCTGTCTTATCCCTCTCGCTGGAGAGCGAAGACGGGGGAACGCGTCTACGATTGGGAAACGCTCACATTTCCTCTCCGAGGCTTCACATTCCTGAGATTCCGTCTGAAGACCACTGCGGCCCATTTAAAACCATTCCCCATATGGAGGAGGAGAAAAAAAGAGAAAGAGGAGCAAGAGCGCGCCAAGAGGAAGGAAGGAGGAAGGCCGGCCTGCTCTTTGAACTTTGCTGGATTATTTAATTCTGCTCCAGCAGTGTAACAGCTCTGCATAATCGAGCCGCAATTTTCCACTCGGGGATGGAACATGTTGTTCACCTGTCACACACACACACATACACACACACAGTCCCGTTTTCCACACTGTGCGGCCCAACTTCCAGCCTCGGCTTGAGGATTCGGTGCTGGAAGCCAGTGCCCCTGTGTGAATGGTGGAAGACTGACGGCCTTATCAGCAGCGCCCTGCACCTCTTGTTTAGTCTAGCAGTCACACACCAAATTAAACATTTAATGGAGCTCCCACAAGAAGAAGCTACAGACAAATACACTGGGAGGATGAGTTTACGATACAATGACCTGACAAGTCAGGGATTTTAAATCACATTTGGGTCCCAGATTGAACCACAAGTCAAGAGCTGTTAATGAGCAAAATTGTTGGTACAAGTTGATCTTCCTAAATGGGTTGACTCCAATATTACAAACATTCCAATACCCAAGCAAGCAAACTAACAGCACTTATGTCCACATGTTTACCACAGAGCAAAGGTTACACAGCTGTTACTAAGTACTAATGAGCCCAGGTCGGTGAACTTCATTGCTGTGTGTTGTATCGCACCACAACATGAACAAGTTTGCTGTACGTGACTATCGAGTGACCAGGTTATCTGGTGCCGGCGTTGTTTCTGTTTGCAGGTGGAAAATGTCATAATAGCGAACAAAGCGGTAATTGCCGGCGAAAAGTTACTGATTTGGATCCGAGGTGATAAATGAATGCTCAGAAATCACGTACAACACTTCACCCTATGCCACGACACAATCAGCTGTGACCAATTAGTGTAAATTAACACATGACGAGGATTCGCACTAATCACAACTACTGAGGTATATAATTTGATGGTTCCACACACCTTGCACCCAAAGACAGACTCCCGCATGGACTTTAATCAATATATGGCTTCTTCTTTTTCGGACACGCGAGGCAGAATTCGGAAATTTCCCTCATGTTCTGTCATGAAATGAGTAACTAGTGGCGGGCTCGGGCTGAGGTCACCAGTTAACACGGATACTCGTTAATACGGAACGTCGGTTAGCTGTGCTAGCCGACCTGCTAACGCCTAGGAGCGGGGTTTTAAACTCGCTTACCTGTCAACCGCAGCTTCACCGGGCCATTTCTCCTCACTCCTTGGTTAGACATTCCTCTTTATGTTCCAGCTTTAGAGAAAATGTCACCTTAAAAACCGTTCAGTTCACGTATGGGCGTGTGACTCCGTTTTTCCTCCAAAATAGATCTCCCAAAACAATCCCCGTGCTAGCTAGGGCTTAGCCTGTGGTATCAGCATTGCAAATCACACCGACTGTGAACGTAGGACGGTCACAGTCACAGCGATGGCATCGGTGCTCCCTTCATGACCCGGGGTAAAAAATGCGGAAAAACGACATCCCACCGGGCCCCTCGTGCCACGGGCCACTGCGCCCAGTAAAGGTTTGCTCGCTGGTTCAGGAGAGCCGCCTGCCCTCCATTCGGACACCTTCGGCACTGAAGTTGGTCGTGGTGATGGTGATGATGATGATGAAGGCTGCGCAGTGAGAGTTGGGTCCGGAAAAGCTGTAAATCCTGCCTGTGTGTTTCTGGTATTTCGGATTTCAAAATAAAATACCACAGCTGAGGAAAAGTCATTAATAGCCAAAATAAACACATAACTTGTGCTGTAGCTTACACACGAACATTATTACAGTCCATGTTAACAGCTGCAAATGGCTGCATGGGCAATACTGGGAACTTTTACTGCCTTCATAAATTTCTCGTGCTTTTATTTGTATGCACAGAGAAAAGGTATATCCTTTTACGATATCATCAGTATTAATAAACTTCACTGTTGCATCTCAGATTATTATTTAACCAAATGTGTTCCCATATACTGCAGAGGACGACACAGGGCATTTCCTCACATAAACATCGTTGTTCCTCACTATCGCTTCGGTTTTAACATTTTAAGCACTGGAAATATCACCGCGCCGTAATCTAAAGCATTTTTGGAGATTACATGGGGTCGTTTCCAATTATATTCGCTAAATGATTTAACGCATCTGAAATTACTTGAGTGATGCATGTGATGCATTGCACAATAAAATGTTCCCATGTAAGTGAGAATTGTTCTTTCATTTCTTTCTTGTGAAATTGTTGGAAACGATGCCATCATTCCACTATGATTGCCAAAACTATTGATGATTCCATCTTATTTCTTAACTTAGGCCGGTGTGTAAACTCACTAGGACTTTCATTCATAAAAACCTTCAGGTACCGTCGAAGCTGTTCCCAACGTGGGCTCACACCCATATGAAATGTTATAGCGTCACCTGGTGGTAGCATCCATTAAGCTCGCTATAGTTAACCCAACCTCCCCTGTACCTAAATTAAGTACAGGTAGGTGCTCGGGGTAAATCAGGAAATTTAAAAAAATAATCCCGACAATTTGGTCAATAAAAAAGGACAAACAGTTGAGATTGGAAAATTTATGTACAATTTTTTTAAAAAGACGAACATTCTGTCTTTGTACTGTTATGTACAAGAATGAAAACGACAGCCGAACAAATATAAAAATATTGACAACGCGCTTTCTGTTTTTAGAACAATTAAGAAAGCTAAACGCATTAAAATTTGAAAGTGCTTTGGTCCGTTTCTGGGATCTGGAAGACGAAGCCGTCCTCCGTGCTGTCGGGCAGCACACTCTCGTCCTCGTCGTTCTGCCAAAACAAGGGAAAAAAATAAAATGGTGAGTGTGAGGGAGACGGGGGAGATGCCTCGGGAGACTCCCCGCCGTGCTGCCGCGTGTGGAGCGTGCCGCTCACCGATGCAGAGAAGTACTGGTCTATGAGGGCCAGTGCTGCTTTGTACACCGCCTCGTTCTCCTGGCTCTGCAGGGCCTCGATCTTATCCAGGCCGCCCATCTCCTCGATCATCAGGCACAGCTTCTCCGTCTCGCCGAACTTGTCTGCACACTGTGAAACAAAACAAAACAAAACAAAAAAAAAAACACAAAATGTTCAGATACTAGCTGGCAGATTTGGTGCTTCTGCGATAACTTGCTGGAGTTTGTGGGTGCACCTGCAGGAGATTGGTGATGGCGTCCAGGATGACCAGGATGATCTTGTTGTCCCGGGCCGACAGCAGCTTGAGCAGAGGCTCCATCACGTTGCACTGCAGCAGGTAGGCCATCTGCTCTGGCGTCCCCCCGCTGGTGTAGTTGGTGACAGCCCACACCGCCTCCTTCTTCGTCCTGGTGTCTCCCTGCGCAGCGAGAAACGAGCCCAGCTTACATTTCAAACACTTGGAGATGAGAGTGAAAAGCAGAGAAAGGCCTCCTTGTTTGCGAGTGTGTGTGTCCCTCCAACTCTCTGACCTCCTGCAGGACCTCCACCAGGGTGGGCACCAGTCCCGCATTGATGACTTCCTGGATCTGGCTGTCTTTGCCGGCGGTGATGTTGGACACGGTCCAGGCCGCCTCCTTCTGGATGTTCTGCTTTTGGTGGCGCAGCAGGCCGGGGAACACGGCCAGCGCACCTGCGTTCAGAACGCTCTGGGTCTGATCGTCCGTCCCCGTCACGATGTTCCCCAGCGACCTCAGGGCCGGAGTCTAGGGAGGGAGAAAGAGAGAGGACGAGGACGCTCAGCCGCGCAATCGAGACAGCCCGCCGGAGCGTCTCCATCCGAACTGAAGCCCAGCGTACCACGATGGCCAGCTCGCTGGAGGCCAGCAGCTGCACCAGGCGGGGCACCAGGCCGGCCCGCACCACCACCTCGATCCTCTCGTTGGGGCCGTCTGTTAGGTAGGACACGGCCCAGCAGGTGTCGGCCAGCACCTCGCCGTCGTGGTGGTGCAGCAGCCGCACCAGGCCGGGCAGCAGCTGCTGCACCGCGTCCAGCGGCGGAGCAGGATTCTTGTTGCGGCACAGGTTGGACAGAGTCCAGGTCATGTTCCGCAGGTAGCCGGACTGGAACGGGGAAGGTTAGAGAGTTAGGTTAGAGGCGGCGTCAGGCACGAGCGAAAGAATCTCCACATCGCTGCAGGGTTAAATACAGTAGTACCTTGACATACAAGCAACTCAATATGAGTTTTTTTGAGAGAAAAGCAGTCTGTCCATTCATATTTTTGTTTGGGACACGAGGGTAAATCCAAGTTAGGAGTGGTGCTTGTGGACATCGGCGCTAGTTGGCGCATGGGTACACACCGTCTATGACAGCTCGCACTTTCTAACCCTCTCTAATTATCATATAGGGTTAGGCTCTATTAGAAATGACGTATTCTCTATGAGCCCTGTTACTTATTACCCTAATCCTTACCCTAACCTAGGGGTGGGCAAACTATGGCCCACGGGCCGCACCAGGCCCAATGGTCTTTATGATCTAGCCTGCCAAGGAAGAATATGTTCACAACAAGGGTTTAACTGGGACCAAACCCCAATATTCTGGAATGGATTGAGATTATTGTAGTTATTTTCAATCAAAAAAGGGTTTGAGACATGAGCTGATTGACTTACTAACTCAGTCATGGAACCAATTAAACTTGTATCTCATGGTACCACTGTATTTCCTGATTATGAGTATTATCTGGGCACATCTTTGTGGAACCCAAGTAACTTCAACCCAGCGAGAAACTAGAACGCCAACAAACACACGCCAGTCTATGTCCCAAACATAAGTGGACACACACCCAGTTCATTTGTCTTTGTCACCCAGCTGGGAGACGCTCACTTCTCCGTCCTTCTGCCCATCATGTTGGCGGGTATTTAAATTTAACACCGCCAGCCGTCACCCGACACGAGCCCATAAAATTCCCCACTGGGTCGAGAAATCCATCACGTCCAGTGAGAGCGCTGGACGGCGGAGCCGAGCATGAAAGCAAAGAGGAACTCACCGGCAGTGCAGAGAGGTCAGGGGTCGCCAGCAGGGCCAGGAGAGGCTGCAGGCCCCCGTGCTTGATCACCAGGTCCCTGTAATAGGATCCGTCACCTGGTTTGGGGGAGACAAGAGTGTCCAGTCATCCCGTCTCACAGTTGTCCCCAAAACGGGACGTTTGATGGATACGCGTCCCCACCTGCGATGTTGCCCAGCGCCCAGATGGCCTGCTCGCTGATGTGCGGGTGCGGCGACGACATCAGATTGACGAAGGCGGGGACGGCGCCCCCGTCCACCACCGCCGCCGTCTGCTCCGACGTCCCCGAGGCGATGTTGGTCAGCGCCCAGGCGGCCTCGAACTGGATGGGGGGGCACTCCGACACGGAGAGGAAGGCGACAAACTTGGGAATGAGGCCGGCGTCGATGATGGTGTTGATGGGCGGGTGCTTCTCTCTGGACATCAGCTTTCTGAGGGCAGAGTCGCGATTAAAAACCAATATGGCCGAACGTGTTGTTTCACGGCTGCGGAACGGAGCGAGCCTCTGCCTCACCTGGCGGCCTGCGTGGCCTGCAGCTGGAGGTCAAGATTCTGGCTGTTCACGCCCGCCACAATGGCGTCGATGGGCCATTGCTGCACATAACGACACACACAAAGAGACACATCAGCGACAGAAAACAACAAATCGACGCGTTCAAAAGTGTGTGAGTGAAGGATTCCTGCGTTTCACAGCCGCTGGGTTGGTCTCTGACCTTTGCTCAGGACAGCAGACGTGTGTGTGCATGAGTGTGTGTGTGTGTACCGCATGCAACACACAAACAACACCCATTAGTATCTGACCAAAGTTAACGCAGGAAAGTTATGGATTGTGCGACATAATATTCTGTTTAAAATCCGGAGACAACTCGTGCAACGTTTCAAATTCTGTCCTGATTATTAGCAAAGCGCTAATCGGTTATTAGAGCAGCTCCGTGGCGAGAACACTGTCCCAGCAAACGTGACGGACTCTGGTCTGGAATCAAGGTCTTTGCTGCTCACACGCTGCTGGGAACAGAAGCAGCTGCTCCGACAACAGTTTCTCATCAAACATATTTCAAAAGGAACAAGACAAGCAGGAAGCTGATGCGAGATAAAGTAGGAGAAGCCGAGACACGTCTGACCAGTGAGAGAGTGAAAATGATTAATATGTTCCAGCGTTTCTGGCACCACTTCGACGAAACCGAATCTGAACTGTGAGATCTGGCGACAGTTTCTGTGACATTCGGGCATCAGTCACGAGGGAAGTTTGAAGTCTGGACAGATGACAGTTCTCCAACCTGTGTGTTGGGGTCCACCTCCTGCAGGGGAGCATTGGGCTCGTTGATGAGGCCCTGGACGTTCCTCCTCTTCAAGATCTGCTCATCCTTCTTAGCTTTCCTCAGCTCCACGTTCACCTCTGCTCTCCTTCGCCTCAGCTCCTGCAGTGTCAGGGGGGAGAAGATTTAGGGCAGAAGAAGCTATGTCAGTTTCTCGTTATCATAATTAGCATTATTTGTTATTGTTTGGCTCCAAAATCTCACTCACAACGGCGTCTTTGCCATTATTTTTAAACTGGTTGAGTCGATCTCCGTCTGACATCCCGGATCCGTGCGGATGTGAACGATGAGTTTCCAACTGTTGAGAAAGGATCGACATTACACATCAAACCTCGATCAGATGTCCAGTTTGTTGTGACTACTTGTCGATTTCGCCAAGCAGCTGTGTGAGCGGGGTTAGCCGCTAATGCTAGCCGAGGGAGGAGACGCCGAGCCGGTTATCTAACACCATGTGGCTCCGCTTATCCCGACCCTGTCCTCACACAGAGCGATAAAAATGTCATCGAAACGTACCCCGTATATCGCAAAACATTATGAACACGTACATTATCGAATCAAACCGATTCGATCCATGTTTATGCGTTTAATACGTATATTTCTCTCTACGGAGCGTATCTGTCCGCTTACCGTCGCGAGTCCCGATCAGTGTCCACCCGAGAGATGATGACGTCATGTATAAAAGATCTCATCACCCCCAAATCTGATTGGTCGGCGTCGCACTAAGCCCCGCCCCATGTACACCCGCCATGAAAAAACAGACCATAAACAACAGGGCTGTTGTCAGAGGCAACGCCCAGCAGATCACGCGAGAAAACGCGAGAGCGGGAGAGCCGCGCGCCCATGCGCACCTGAGAGCAAACCGTCGAATAAACAATGGAGACCTTGGACTTCTGAGATACTTTCCCTCGGAATCGAATCTAACAACATTAATCTTCCGATCAGGCACGCACCCTCGTGAGCAGTTGTTTTATAAAATGTAATCTTGTAGTAACAGCTTGTAATGACCCAGTGGCCTAATGGATAAGGCATCAGCCTCCGGAGCTGGGGATTGTGGGTTCGAGTCCCATCTGGGTCGTATTTAGTTGCATTTTTGGAAGTTAACAGCTTCTCTCTGGGGTGAATTCCTCAGGAAGCTTTCCACGAATTGAGCGAGTCGTCCGTTATCGGGCAGAATGAATATGGATGTTCTTTGCTGTCACCTAAGATGAATTTTCCTCGAATTCTATTGGGATGGAGGGAAAACAGCCTCCATCACACAGGAGAGCAGAGCACCAGGATACACCAGCAGCAATTGAAAACAGAGGTGTAATCATTCACATCTACAAGGAAATATTTACAAAGTCAAGCACATGTTAGTAACTTCAATTCTCCACTTACTGGAAATAGAAGCCTGGATTCGAATCAAGAATGTGCAAATACCAAAATCATGTTTCCAATATACAGTAAGATATCAAATTGCAAAGCCGTGCTACTACTTTTGTCCGTAAGAGGGCAGTATAGATCAAGATGTGTGTGTTGACATGAAAGCGAGTTTTGGATTTTGAAGTGAAATACATAATTTGATATGAAAAACGGCAGATTTTTCCATTACATGCGTACATCATTATTAAGTTTTTGTTCACAAATACAGACGTTTGAAGTTTTACATTTTTACCAGATGCCTGCTTTTATTGAGTTTTGCAGATTGATGTTGAATTCCCAAGTTGGGTAGCCTGAAAAAACGTTTTCACATTGTTATTTGTTCAATTTCTGGCACTTCATCTCAGAGTGTTAAGGATAAATAGTCTCACACTCCTGATTGAAGCTTAATATAATATGTAAACACAACAAGAGTGCAACACCAACAGCTCCAAATAATCCCCAACACAGTAAACATGCAGCATAATAAACCTCTTTGGTGCTGCGTATGAATGAGAGGAGTGTGTGAGGTCACGTCAGTGTGCCGCTCTGTGGGCCGCCCCCTCTCTCGCTCTCTTTCTCTCTCTCTCTCTGTCTCCATCCATCCCTCCTCATATAAAGGCCCCAGGACCCCGGCGGCCGGGCAGACCTGCAGAGTGTGTGTGTGTGTATGTGTGTGTGAGCTCGCAGGATGGCAGGAGCCACGCTGATGTTTCTGCTCTTTCTCGCCTTCCCTCTCTCCAGCACGGAGGAGCTCGGCGCCCATAACGGTGAGAAAAGTCTGTTTTTCTTTGACTTGAGGAGCGCAGAGGCGTAAAATATGGTTTTAATACTCGTAATTGCGTATTAATCGGTGCTACAAGCCTGTAGAGTTGTTTAGTATTGTTTGTTTACAGTTTTTGAGCGTATCAGGGGAACATGTCCACCATCAGCTGTGTCATAAGTATGGAAATCTATAAAAAGTCTGCAGAAAAGTGTCAAACGTCTCAGGAATTTATTGGAATTTTACAGGTTTTGCCCAAAATATTTACACGCTAATATGATATTTGCGGTGATTTCAACATGTTGACCAACCAATCAATAAAATAACTACCTGTCTACTTTGAAATTCAGGATTTTGTGTTTTACAACTTTGTCCTTGATTTAAAACTAACTGATCCTCAGCTGCGGTGTGTAAGTGTGTGCATGTGTTGCGTTTGTGTTTGAGTATGTGTGTGTGTGTGTGTGTCTGTGTGTGTGTGTAGTTAAGTAGGTTGGTAGGAAGGTACCTTATCGATCCATTGATCTGGCAACCAAAGAAATGAAAGAGTGTGTTTGTTTGTGTTTGTGCGTGTTTGTATGTGTGTGTATCGGTTCGCAATCACATGAGGAAAATGTCTTCAGAGGCCGCAACTCCTGCATGAACTCCACAGATGGAAGCCTCAAAGAACCGAATGTGTTATTTGAGGCGGTCCGTCTATCGGTGGAGACGGTTCCTGTCCAACTGTCTCACGCGTCCTTCTCCTGCGTCCACAGAGCTGTTTGCGCTGGTGGAGAAGGGCCAGAGCGGCTCGACGGAGCCCGTCCAGAGCAACCAAAGCCGTCAGCTGGCCAAGGAACCCAACCTGCCCATCAACGAGCTGCTGGAGAAGAGCAGCCGGACGTCGGACGCCAAACTGACGCTGCACCAGCTGCCGGCCGGCGTGTGGCCCAAACACAGCGACCCGCCGCCCCTGCTGCGCCCCCACAACAAGAGCAAGAAGGGCCCCAAGACCGAGCCCGGCCTGGAGAAGAGCCGAGGAGAAGCAGCTGGCCTGCTCCCCAAAAGCCAGCAGACGGCCGGGGTCCTGCCCGCCAACAGGACCGTCCCCAGGAACGTCCCGGACTCCAACCTCAGCTCCGCCCAGCCCCACCAGGAGCAGGACGGGCACCCCAACTTCAGGCCGCGGGGACAGCCGCTAGCACCCGCGGTTCCCCCGCACCAGCCGGGCGTGGTCCCAAGAAAGGAACCCCCCAACAGAAGGCTGGACCCGGAGGAGAACCGGCCGGGCAAGTCCAGCCTGTACCAGACCGGGATGAACGGAGCCCACCGGAACAACACGCGCCCCTCCGTGCTCTTCAACCGCCGCTCCTCCAGCCTGCTCTACCACTTTGACATCCTCAGGAGAGGTACGGAGGTCTTTGGTCCACAGAGATGTCGGTGGTCCTGGTGGTCTTGGACGTTAGGGTGGGAGGTGCCTCGGTCTGGCTTTGTGAGGACCTGGTGGAGGGTTAATAAGGAGTAGGAGCCTTGGAGCTTTGAGGTCGCTACAAGGCAGCAGATGGTTCCAGAGGCTCCTGAGGTCCGAGAAGACCCAAGGAGCCACTATCGGAGAAGGTTCAAAGGCAGCAACTTGGACCCTTGCTGCCTCTTGAGGACATCTGTTCATCTGAGGAACAGAACATCTTCAAGAAGCAGTGAAGTCCAATTTTAAGGTCTCCGAGGACCAATCAAGTCAAGTTTGAAGAACCACTATGTCCGCTCAAGTCCGGTTTGAAGGTCCACTAGGACCAACATAATCTACTTTGAAGGTCCACAAGGACAATCGGGTCCAGTTGACGGTCCATTGGGACCAATCAAATCCAGGTTGAGGGTCCCTTAACACCAATAACGTCCAAGATGAAGGTCCAAGAGGACCAATGAAGTCCTCTTTGAAGGTCCACCTGGACCAATCAAGTCCGGTTTGAAGGTCCAGCAGGACCAATCAAGTATAATTTGAAGGTCCACCAGGACCAATCAAGTCCATGTTAGCTGAATCTACCACCTCCCACCTTGACCTGTTTGGCTGAGAGCTTCACAGGCCGTTAGCTTGTCGGTGCATTAACGTGTGTGAGATGTTTCCTGGTGTTTTGGTGCCGAATCGTGGATGTAGGTCACCCAACATGGTTGGTGTGGGCACCACACAGTTTCCTGGTAGTTGAACTGAACCAAACCAGGTCCAACAAACCTCTACAGTCAGTGTGTGTGTGTGTGTGTGTGTGTGCGCATAGTGTGTGTGTGTCCAAAGACCTCAGAGATCAGTCCTGTTGAGTGAACAGACAGAATGGACGTCTTCTCCTCTTGTCCCTTTCTCATGTTCTCTTCTCCTGTCCACCTCTCCTCCTTCTCTCCAATCCTCTCGTCCTCTCTCCTCCCTCTCTCCGGTCCTCTCCTCTTCTTTCCTCCCTCTCTCCGGTCCTCTCCTCCCTCCCCAGAGTCAGACTTCACCCATGACGCCTTCTGCATGAGCGAGTGCCGCAAAGAGAAAGAGGAGAAGGAATATTACTGCTACAGCGAGTTTGGTGAGTAGGACACTGATTGGCCAGATGGTCCATTAGCCGATTAGCCAATGGGCCAATGGGCCAACTAGCCAATAGGCCAACCAACCAGTCCACCAATTAGCCAATTAGCCAACCAGGCAACCAGCCAATCAGGCAACCAGCCAATCACAGCTCATTTTCCTGCAGGACAGAGAAAACAACAAAACAAGTAGACAAACAAGCAAACAAACAATTATTCCTTGTAGGATTAGTGAGTTTGTATATAAGGTAAAGTAATTTAACGCAGAGTAATTTAATGTAGTGTAACGCAACATAGCGTAGCAAAAGGTATCTCAACTTCACCTCACTTCACTTAACTCAAAGTAATGTAACTGAACTATACGTAAAGTAATGTAACATAACTTCACTTAAGGTAATGTAATTTAACGTAACGTAACTTAACGTAACATATGGTAACGTAACGTAAGGTATCTTAACTTCACCTTACTTCACTCAACTCAAACAAATGTCACTTACAATGTAAGGTAACGTAAGGTTACTTCACTTCACTTAAGTTAAAGTAGGATAACTTAATGTAACGTAACATAAGTAACTTCACTTCACTTAACTTAAAGTAGGGTAACTTAACGTTCTGTAATGTAACATGAGGTAACTTCACTTCACTTATCTTAAATGAAGGTGATAATCGACAGAAATTTGAAAAGTAAAAAAAAAAAAGTTTAAGCTTTTCTCCTATTGACACTTCACAGATTAGCAGAGTGCGTTTGGGTTGCCAGGTTGTGGAAAAAAAGTTTTCGCCCCTTTAAGGTGGCGCCTCCTCACAAAGCACCAAATATGTAAACAGATAAAAGTAAATAAGTGTTTGCCATTGACTGGTTGTGTTTCCGCTGCTCTCTCTCTCTCTCTCTCTCTCTCTCTCTCTCTCTCTCTCTCTCTCTCTCTCTCTCTTCTCCCCCCCTCCCTCTGTCTCTCTCTCCCGCTCAGCCGTGAACGGGATCGTGCACGACATCGAGGTGGTGCGTAAGGGGATCCGCCTGGTCACACTGATGGTGAGCAGCGACGGCTTCTACAAGATGAGTCGC
>OMPJ01039035.1:0-51957 GCA_900312935.1 Carapus acus | reverse complement strand
CGCCAGGGTGATTGCTGTCGGACAGATCGGGCTTATTGACGAGCGGTCGGGCAAGTGCGCTGCAGGAGGGATGTGAGAAAAGAGAGAGAGGGGGGGAAGGAGGGAGGGGGGGAGGGAGAGAGGGACAGAGAGGTGCTGCCCCGGACAGCGGCGAGGAGACTGCAGAGAGTGAGGGAGAGAGAGAGACAGAGGGAGAGGCTGAGGGAGTTGAGTGTTGTGTCGCAGTATGGTGCCCGGGCAGGAGCCGCACGTCATCTGTGTGTGTGTATGTGTGTGTGTGTGCTTTTAAAGGGATGGCACAAGTTGCTTGATGTTTGCATTTACTGAAGTCGAATCTGCACTTTCTTTCTCCATCTCTAACTCTCCACTCACTCATCCACTCACTCACTCAAGCATACACACACACCATATCTTCAGCACCATGATTCTAACACTGTTGGCGAGACTGAGGAGTGTGACTAAAGCTGTGTGACTCCAGCCTTGGGATTTCTCACGGCCGCCGCTCTGCTTGTGAGTGCAGCCAGTCTGCACAGGCGGGGTGAAGGGTGAAGGTGCTGCTGTGGACCATCTCGTGCAGTCAGAAAAAAAACAAATGGCCACGCAGCACAACAAACATCCCTTCAGGAGAATCTCTCCCATGATCAGTGTCGTGTCACCCCATCATCCTTCTCTCTGGAGTGCCCTCCCCATCAACACGTCTTCAGCGTTTCCTGCCTTAAACAATAGCATTTCCTTTGCCTGTCCTTCTGTGTTTTGAGGTTGGTGCCTCTGGAGCCGCTGGGGTCAGTCTGATAATCCTGTGGATTAGCACTTATTTTGCACGTCCCGCTTCTTAAATAACCTAAAAAGATATTTCGATGAGGTTGCACTGTGAATGTCATATGCATTTCATCAACGATGCAAACAGTGTTTGAGTCACTGTTGGTACTTTCCTCATGTCTGCATGTTTTTTCCTGAACCTGATTTGCGTCTTTTTAAGTTGGCGCTGTTGTTTCTGTGAGGGGAACTCGCCCTCTGAGCAGCCTCGGTCAACTCCAAAGCAGCTCCCAAAGGCACCTTGGATTAAAACACATGCCGGTTTGTTGTAGCGGAAAAGCCACAACAACAACTCCCACCTGTGTTCTCTGAGCTGCAGGGGCTTTGAGTTCCCTGGACTGGTGGATCAGTGTATCAATACAGTACCTACCTACCCACCTACCTACCCACCCATCCAACTACAATGTAGCAATGCCCAGACTAGACCACGAGGAGCCAGGTCAACACACCGAGCGCAACACACTCCAATTCAAGCATGGAAACGGAGGGATTCATGCACAGGTCATATTGAGAAGTTGTTGATCTAACACAGTTTTATTGTCCTATTTGGTACTGTAGTAAGTCCTGTGTGGCAGTGATTAACTGAATTTGGTATTTGAGCGCCCCCATGCGGTTAGACTTCAATACTACGAGAAAGATTAGTGAACAAGCGTTGTACTGTCGCTTTAAAAAATGATTTATATGGGACAAGTCCAAAAAATAAAAAGTTGCAAACCCACAGGCACTGTGTTTATGTGCAAAACCCCGTACGGAATGAAAATGAAGTTTGACCAAAAACGGCTTCAAATTGTTGATCAGTTCCAGGCGTCTTCTTCACATTGGAGCTACTCCAACACATGAAAAGTCACTTAACATCCTCACCCACATGATGCGGCCTCAGCACAGGATCATCCATACAGCAGAACTATGGAAACGGGACTGAACTTTGGATGACCTCATATCTTAAAAACCGACCAGTCTTTTGGACTTGAACTGCTACGTCTAATTGTAACTTTTAGCTCCACAGTGGAAAACCACCATTGCTACACAAAGGCATGGATTTCGTGCAGCTAAAATATTCTTGCCAGCCACGCAGAATTATTAGGGGAGAATTAAGTTTCAGCTCATAGCAAATCAATCATTTTGCTGCGTTTACAGTCATAACATGGCGAAAAGGGGAAATGGCATTGGACCATTCCTAGCTGATGTCACTTGTTTTCATCCAAAGCTCGGTTTGGTGGTTGTGGTGCAGCCTGACATCGCTTCTGCCAGCACAATTCTGGGGTAATCAGGTAGCCAGCATGACTCCAAATCCATGCGATTTGGAACTAAACACAACCATGGCGAATTTAACACAACAAACGCTTGAAGTCGATCTCTTTCTATCAACAGGGGGCGCTATGTTTCTATGTTTTGAATCCGTCTCTGGGAGACCTGGAATATCGTCCCGCTCCACTCATTGGCAACGGTTTTTTAATGGTTTGCAGACCATAGATGGAGACAAAGATAAATAACGAGATGATGAAAGTAAGAGGCAATAAAAGAGGAAAGAAACTGCACCAAAAGTTCTCAGGTCACATTTATTGCAAGGAGAAAAAAAAGTTCTTTCTTCCTCCTCTCTCTCTTCTTGGTGCCCCTTTGGATCCTTTTCACACTGATTTCCACCACATGATTTGCCCTCATAGAAATTGTTGCTTTAGTGGAACATTTAATGCACCAAAGCTCAAATTTCGGCTTCCCATGAGCACGGTAGAATATTCCAGTCAGCCAGAAGTCTGCACACAAACCACTTCCTCTATCTAATGCACAGAAGGAGCAGGAGGAGGAGGATGATGATGATGACAAGGACAGTAGACACAATATCGCACAAGTAGGAGGTGCGAGGCCGAGACACAGCAGGCCTCTCTGGTGTTTGAGCTCCATTTATCGGACGGGCTCAGGCTCGGGTACCATGGAGCTGAACACACTCGATAGATGTTGGCGAAGTGGCGTGTCTGCATACAAAGTCCGCAGCCCACGGGTACACAACAATCCCACAGTTTACGCTTCCTCACGCACGCACACACGCATCAATTCACTCTCACCTCCTTTTCCTCAACCCACTTTCCACTGCTTGAACTCGTCCACGTCTGCAGCCTACCTCCTTTCCTCTCCTCTCCACTCCTCTCTGTTTCCCTTCCCATAACCTCTCATTTGCTCTATTTTTTCACCTGCTGGTCATTGGGGTAGATTTATGGAGTCCTTCGATGGTGGTGGTGGGGGGGGAATCGGCCCTCACTGGACCCCTTTCTAACCCCCCCTCCCGCCTTTACTCCGCCCTCCCCTCACCGGACCCCTGGTCCACGTCTGTTCCACATAGAATCTTGTGAGCTGAGTGTTGTTTTAATGCTGCTCAACAGTCGCGTCGCCTCCAACTCTGTCTCGACCTTGATCGCCCTTTTCATAACTACCAAATACAAAGGTGGAAATTTCAATTTCAAGTCATATAATTGAAGAGACTGTCAACATCTCGTTAGGTGTCTCAGTAAATTTTGGCAGCGTTCCATCCAAATTGCCCACATAGACACTTAGAACCTCCCCCTCTCCACTTTATCTCTATCTCTCCCCCCGTCTCCGTCCCCGTGTCTTCTGTCTGCCCGTCTCCTCCTTATGCTCGCTCACCACACATGGAGTCTGGAAAACAACACGCTCGCATTAAGCCAATGACAGCGGTACAAAAGCGTAACATATGGTAGCACTTACAAAGCAAGACCTTTGCAGCCCAACAGACCTTAAACAAAAAGAGAAAACACCAATCGCAACCTTTCAGCAAATTAAGATAGAACAGAGGGAAATGATGGCTGCGGTCCCACGTGTATCAATAGTCTCGTAACCCGGCTTCCTCTGGCACTCGTAAAAGTTGGCGAGCCAAGGGAAAACACGTCCAGGCCCTACAGTCATTTGCTGAGTTCACTCAATGCGTCGCTACGGCTCAGGCTTTATTTTCAAAATGCTCATTTAGTCAAGTCTCTTTCCACCAGGGAATAGAGAGTGACTTTCATGTCCATTTGGTTTCCATTTGGGGCACCAGACTGCCACCAGTCATACTTTTTGTCTTGGTTCCCCAGAATTTATGTCTCCCTCCTGTAAAGGTACTGCAGACACACACTCTGACACAAATCAGGGTTATTTTGATTTTAGACGTCCCCTCCAGAGGATCTATTCTGTTGTGGTAACTGTTGAAACTATCACTGCATCTATTATCGCAATGAGGTTACAAACCTTTTCCGACACAATTTGTCTTCTTTTCTCAAAAGATATCCAAGCTCAGTGATCCCCACACCAGATAAATCTGTCCAAACCGCAGATTAATGAGATGTTGATTTTTCCGAGCAGTTTCCTAACTGTTCTATATCTTTGGAAAATGAGCGCAGTCCCAATGTAGCCCTGCCCTCCCTCCCTGCCCCCTCGCCGCCTCAAATGTTATGGAATTCCTGCCTTCTTTCCAGCGTTTCTCTCTATCTTAGGTCATCTAGGTACCCGCGGTGTGCTTAGATGGCCCGCTCAGGTGATGAGAAAACAAGCGCCATGTGTTTCGGCGCGTCTGTGTGGTCTGGGGAGAGCAGCTTCTAGTCGTTTAAGTCAGACGCCTTTTCTTCAGTTAGTGTAGCACCCTCATTGCTCGTAGGACTGCCGGGCTGGCCCCGACCTCTCGTTCCCAGGCTTCACACTAACAGACCGTGGCTTATCATAAAAGCGCTGGAATGCTATTGAACCTGCTGCACGCCCCTGCATCCTTTCCAAGTGTGCAGCCAAAATTGAAAAGTGAGAGACTGCAACTGTGCTGGCCAGCGCGCTGCGGTCACACGCATGCTCAAAGTTGTGGGTGACTGACTAGACAACAAGCACAAACGGAAAAACTCTGAGAGGTGACGTCACTGTGATCGTTTCCTAATCACTTGGGGGCGTCGCTGTTCTGGATACTATCTCTGTGCTTCCTGGCTGATTAGCGCTGAGCATGAAGACGCAGCGGCCTTTTAACTTCTCCTCTTTTCTGTTATTACTGTGTTTACTCAACACTAATGATTCCATTCCTGACTGCAGGGAATCAATCAATTGCATTTTGTCTGGGTTGTTGATTGCTTGTGTGATCGGGCTGTTCAATCAAAACTGCTCTGCGTTTGGAATGCAATTGGTGCTGGGCAACTGAGACAAGCACCGCATTGGTTGGTGCCACATGGTGTGCCGCTGACTCGGGCCTGATGAGGCCGATGATTGCAGCACAGCGCAATTAAAATGCAATAACTCTCGACTGTGGCATTTGATCATACTAGAGCCACATGAAATCACAACCATACTTTGCAGTCAGACACATGCTTCATGCAGCCATGTGTAGGGGGAATGAGGGTGTCAGTTGATGGCAAAAACTAACGAATGCAGCAGCGTGGTGCGGGGCCTGCTTATGATCCGGATAGCGGGCTGGATTAATGGAGCACTGGTTGGAGACTCTTGGTCATTAAAAAAATTCTGGTTATTTCACGGCTTGTGTGAATGCTCGGTTCTGATTGGCCGTTATTGGTCACGTGAGCGGTCTCTACGATCAATATCGGATCGCTGCGAAATCAAGGAGTGGAACCTGCTGCACTCATATCAATCCGCGCGACAGCATTCACTTCCTATCTGGTTTGTTTACGTACCGTTGCCCGCGTCACCCTTCCTCACAGAACAAACGAGCAATTTTAAATAAATTTTCAACATATTTGGGAAGTATGAAACTTTCGATGCGTGGGTAAGTACGATACGTGTGCTTTCAGCCGCGGCTACAAACACACGTCGGTGGAAATGACAGAAGCGTTAACTTCGAAGTTCTCAAAGATGTCCCATTTGCCTTGTCCAACTCTACCTTGAATGGAAATATTGAGTTTAATGTCAATACTGACTCTCATTAGACCGATGAGTCCTTGCTTTACCCATTCATTTGACTTACAGACAGCACAGTACCTGTAGCCGTTACAGCACTATTTTCATGTGCAGACGAAAGTAGCCTACACCATTGCAGAAAAATTAAAGCAGCCTTGGCATGAATTATTTCTGACAACCGTCTCATTCATTTATGTTTTAAGCCGTGTGATAAGTGGGATAATGTCCTTGTCGTCGGGCATTGCCAACAATGACCTCCGACGCGTTCATTATCCCTTACTTATTCAGAGGGTTGTTTTCAATGAAAGCCATACAACATCAACATAGTTGGTCGGCACTAAAAGTGTCGGCCACCGCTTCTGCTATATGTTGAAATTCTAACGGCAGGATCGACATTGCAATATCCGTCCCATGATACTGGAATGTAGTTACAGTTAATCACATTTGTGATTAAACAGAGGTAATGAGGGTTCATGCTGCTGAAGAAAATATGATCATGGTGATTAGGGGCCAGTGCAGCAGAGTTGTATGGTTTCGTAAATCTGGATGTGCCTATTCCTGTGCATGGATGGAAACATGGTGGCTCACATTACGTACATAAATATATATATGTATATATATATTTATATACTGTATATCGGCAGGACAGATTGCAGATAATGAGAGAAACAGCTTCAGAAAACATTTGCTTCAATGTATTCAAAGGGAGACGGGGCCAAATGCCCATTCCAAGAAACCTAAGATTGTCAGAATGAAGATTTCTGTGAGTGCGTGTGTGGGTCTGTGTGTGTCTAAACAAAGTCTTGATTCTCTGGTTTTGTTTGTGGTGTCTCGTTCTTTTTTTTCCCCCCATGCGCTTGATTTTCATCAAAGTCTCCGTTTGTCCAGCCATCCTCTGTGTGGCCGTGTCTTTCTCGTTCTGTCCCCCTCACCTGTTCCCCTTGGCAGTTGTGCATTGGGCCTCACTGCATTTTTTGCTACCCAGTCTCAATGGGCTGCTGCCTTTTGCCCCCTTAAGAGTCCTGCTGTCCTTGTGTGTAGTGGGTTGTATCGTCCCTGCAATTTTCTCAGTTCTGTATTCAGTTAGACATTGAATTCCATTTCAACGTGTTTCTCCATTACACACTTGCCATCGATTTCCCGTGTCCTTGCTTCTTATTGAATTTTCATTGTGTGTCCCTTGTCCCTTGGTCTTTGTTGTTTGTCCTGTGCAGTTTCATGGCCCTGTGTTCGTGATTTCCACGGCTCTCATGTCTTCAATGTGGGTCCTAGCCACAAAGTGATGCTTTCCTGAAACGACACTTTCATTTCCCATGCATTGCTCCGCCAATGTCTGTTGTAATGTTCTCTTTCTTTATTCACTGTTGTACTTTTTTGCCCAGTGTCCACTCTGCTTGCAGTGGTGTAGTCGTCAACCATGCTGACCTTTTTCTTCTGGCTCAACGTGTTGTCTTTTTATCATCTGTCAGATCTTTTTCTGAGGTTAAGCTTTTATCCTGTGTGTGTTGTCTGTGCTCTCATTTGGAATCACTCTTGGTTCACATACTCACATCCACTGTCTTTTGTTGATTTTCTGCAATTAAGCTCTTCACTTTGTCGAGTTGCAAATTGTGGCTGCCTCCTGCTTTTACCTACCACGATTGAGCTTTGCTTTTCTGTCTCAAAACACTTTTCTCTTCCTTTGCGCTCTCGGGTTTTGTACCCCATTCTGTAGACTTTCCAGTTTTCTCTCATTTCTATCCTGACTGTTGCTTCGTTAAAATGTGCCCTTCACAGCCCCTCACCCTGCACCACCATCACAACCGCACATCTTTTTCTCAACAAAAACGGGACCCACTGCTCATAAACTCTACTTTGATGGGGGTGATAGGCAAGGGAGCTGGGGCACTGCTGTCAGTGTCTGTGGGAAGTATATTTACCAGGAGCTAGGAAGGGAGTGGGGGGACCGGGGGGTTGAAAGAGGCCCTGAGCAGCCACCGACCCCGCTCATGGAAACACCCGTGTCATATTCTAAACCCCTAAATCACACAGCAATGGTGACGCTCGAGAAGGTTTGAAAGTCTGAGTTGGTATTTCCAGCAAAACATCAAATTCCTGGACACCAGCTGGCGGAGTGGAAAAGGGCACCAACTAATCATATTTCAGGGCCATTTTTGGTAAAGACGGCTGTTCATCTTTTCCTAGGGACTGATCATCAACACTTTGGACCAGCATGACATTGGTGCTTGTGATGTATTATCGTTTAATGGCGGTGGTAAATGTGAAATTACGAGTTTGGCAATCGTGACATTTTGAATGCCATAAAGAAACAAGGCTGGTTCCAGGGTAAAAACACACTTGTGCTCTTACTGTTTCCTTTTCGGTTCTACAGTTACAAATATATTAGTCTATGGTTGAGCGGCCGTGTGGCCAGATGTTCTTCTGTGAAATTCAGTGATCATAAATGGACATCGAAGGCGTAAGAAATCTTTTTCATCTATTTAGATATGAAGCTGCTTGGATTTCAGATTAGTATCTGTAGCAGTGTGTTACTGTCATTGAAGTGTTTTTTCATTGGACTGAAAAGACGTTGGCCAAGCCGCCTCTTTACTCTGGCACATTAGTGCTGATTCGCATCCATCTCGAAACCGAAGCAGACTAACATCAGTCAGAATTCAGATTCAGTTCATCAGCCACTAATTAATGTGGGCATAACGCAGAGTTAATGCTTGGGAATTATAATTTTAAATGGAGCATCAAGTATGGGCTATTGATTACCTGAATTGCTCTCATTGGTGAGGACAGTGTGGCGCTTTCAACAAGGTGTTCTTCAAACCTAAAATCGAGCCACACGGCTGGACTGGGACCCATTTAAGGGCAGACATCTTTGCCCCGCCAAATTAGACAGTATTGGAGAAAACGCAAGTAAATTTAAAGAAACTGAATCTGTCCTCTCCTGAGCAAACTGACTACTGAGATTGTTCCAAAAATAAATAGATGGTTTCAAGTCTTGTTTGAACAGTAGCCGGCAGGGCGTAAAACAACAGAGAAATAGCAGCGGGCTTTGGAAATCCACACCGCAGAGTGACTGACGTTAACTCTTGATGTGTTGTCATATGGAGCGCACATTTAAAAGGCCGGGAGACGGACTTAACTCTGGTGTTTGAGGGGCCACCAGATAATTGTTTGGCAAAAACCTAATACCCTCCATCTGAAAATTGCAGCCAGCTCAAGATCTCCGACATCAAAAATTTTTTTTCCTCCTGTACACTTTTTTCCAGTCCATAAACGAATAAAAATCGAAAACGCCGCGAAACGGCAATATGTGTGCTCCCGCGATGAAGGCACGACGCAGGCAGATGTTTGTTTTAGACCGCAGGACAGTGTGAGCTGAGGCTTTCTGCGAGATGCGTGAAGCTTCATTGGATATGGGAAAGTGCTGAGTGAGTGCAAGTTATTTTTTACATCCACAATGTGACCAAATAAGACCTGGTGGAGATCTGTCCCGCCACTGCGTCACATCCTGTAACGGGAGCATCGTCGGGAACATCGTCGGGAACATCGTCAGGACAGTTGACACATCACATTACCTCGACGGTGCCGTCATCGTGGATGATCTGCAGGGCTTTTCTGTTTATGGCTGGGTGCAGAGAGACGTGGATTTGCCCTGAATCTGGGTGCGTGAGCTTTGTGGCATTCCATTGTCGTCCATCTTGTGGCGTGTGGCTTTAGTTTCCACATTAGTTACTATTGCTACTGGCATAAGTCGACCTGCACGATGCTGCCCTGCCAGAGATCTGGAAAAGTTCGAGTGACTCACTTGGGCTCAGACAGAAAACATTTTGCTCCCCGAATTCTGTGTTTGAGGCACATTATTATGTACCCTTTACTTTATAGTTCAAATTTCCGCAGGCATTTAACTATTAACGAGTTCACATCAGCAATAGAATGGTTAGTTTTGGAAAAATCCAAAAGTTGAGTTGGATGTACGCACTGCCTCCCATGATAACTTATTCCACCCTGGCCTTCTGGATGGTCGTCGGCCTCCATGTTGAATCCAGTCACAAATGTGAGCAACTCATGTCATGTGATGATCCCTGCTAACGCTGAGTCGGCTCTTTGAAGGCTGAAGAATTTGTTGCCAGAGGAAAGTAAGTCTAACGCAGTTATATAGATATTTGAACACGTTTCAGTGACCTGCCAACATACACACCATCCTGCTGCCTCTGCCTGTGTGGTTTCCCATGTTTCAGAGGTTTGGCTTGGTCCGCAAGTGCCGTGCCAGCATGTTAAAGCCCTTTGAGACGCTGGTCCTATGGGATGTCGGCCTTCAATCACAACTTTTGGAGTGACTTGAGTTTCGATTTGTTTAAAGGGCATTTGCCTCCTCCGATTTTCTACAACACGGATCAGTTTGTTGTTCCGCACTCAGACAATTTTCATATACAACAACTTCCTGACGTGCAGTGAAGCTTTCATGTCAAATTGCGAAAAACTGCCAGCCTGCAAAATGGAGACTTTGTGCAGAAAGACTACTAACACAGTCGAAAAGAATGGAGTTGTGCATGGACTTTGACGTGGGCATGAAGTTGAAGGATGATCAAAAACAAATGTAATGACCCGTGAAGCAGTTTCTCAGTTTGACACTCTAAAAAGACAAGAAAAACTGCTCTCATGCAAACTCAGCATGCATCTGTTTGAGTACCAAAACCAATAGAATCATTTTCAGAGCCAGCAATTTAGAAAAAGTCCTGTTGGTGCTGTTTTTGATTGACAGACACAGCCCCACTGCGACCGAAAAGGAAAAGGAAAGAAGGAGGAGAGCGTCGCATGAAGCAGTTGTCACGTTGACCCAATTCCCTCAGACTCTCGCTAGCCACTAAAACGCACAACAGCTCCTGTTTGCAAGGAATAAGTCCATATTTCCGATTAGCATTTCCCAAATACACCACAGTGCACTGCACCTAATGATACGTTGGTTGGTTGCGTTACATATTTCCACTTGAGCTCAGCTGTGGGTAGGTAGCATCCCGCAGCCAAAGCCAGAGAGCTCAGGTCCAGTTTACGTCTCCACAAGCTGTGTGTCCTACAAATCGTCCTGCGCAGATGTCAGTCCAGAGAAATAGGGAACGGTGACGACTGGCAACGCATTTACTGTGCTTGCACACACACACGCGCACACACGAACAGGCCGAAGTCTTTGGTGTTCACGTTTATCCATCACCGGACATCATTTTGCCCTGGTAGCCTCTCCACTTTCATACGACATAGGGAATATTTCCAAACCACAAGCATACTGCCATTTCCATAACGCAATGTTAAGAATGACCGTCTGCTGGTTCTGCATAAGAAAAATAATTTGGAAAACACTGCCTGCACTCTCCAGAGTAACAGGATTTCTCTATAGTAGCCCAAAACCACAGAGGCACTCCTGGCCAACAATCTGTCATTCAACATCTCCCCATCCAAATGTGTTCACATGGCCGAGTTTCGACTCAGATTGGTTCAACATGGGTTGACCATCTCGTCTCAGTCCCTGGAAATTATTCACAAAGGCAAAACTTTAATGGCTTGGCGCTGTTGCCACCCTTATGTTGTGAATTTCTATAAGTAGTTGGAATTTGTGTGTAAGAATTGATTTGTGGAGTAGGGACTGCATATTTTTGAGTTCTGTTTGTGTGTTTAGATTCTAGATTTTGATACTTAACTCATCTTTAGGGTGCCTGGGGGGCTGTCAGGGGCTCAGTGTTTTGCCCAAGGACACTTTGCTGTTGCTTGTGGCTCAGCCAGTAGCACCGTAAACACGTAAATGTCTGTTTTTGCTGTCAGTTCTCCGACCTCTTTTGTTGACATCAAACCTCGTGATGGTATTTGGACAATGTGACAGAACAATTGACTCAATCTTCATAATATTGATAATACAGCCTACAAATAATGAGAAACATCGATCCCCAGCTTCGCTGGTGTCCCTGGTTACATCATGTTCTGCGCAGCACAATTGGAGCTCTGCGCGAGATTCCCGCTGATGACCTCCAGTCCTTTCTCCAGACTAATGCCTTGTGCAGGACTCTGAGGCGAAGCTATGTAATCATTTTCCCCTGTAGCCCGCTCAACAGGTGATGCGCTTCCAAAACTGAGTTACTGGAACGGCAGCTTGTTTCAAAAAGCTCCTTGGAGGATGCTCAGTGTGTGCTGCGCTGCTATAAAACTCACTCATTGGATCACCGTGCCCTTCATGCATTTGGCTGTGACTTGTGGAAAGTAACATCTCCACAGGCAATAAGAATTGGCATGTACAGTTTAATGTTTCAAAGAGGATTTCCATGAAATATCGTTGGCAATAGCGCACGATGAGAGCCGGCCTCGGACAACAGGACGCAGGGAGGGACCGCGAGTATAAAACCTCCGCATGGATCTTCCGGCATGAATGAATGGCGAGGGGTTCAACCCCCTAACCTGAGGGGCAGGGCCCGGTGTCCCGGCGGGGTGATCATTTACGAGTCAAGTGATGAACACACACATTGTTTTGTCACCTCTGAGCCCGGCGCACACGCAGGAGACTCCATCCTGTGGGAGAGAGATGTGAGGCGGAATCACAGGTTCTCACAATAGTCTTTGTGTTGACTTGGCTGTAAATTCAGAGCTGGACAGTGGAGCGGAGATTAGCGCCTGTTGTTGTATCACAAAAGAGGGAGGGAGAGAGAGAGAGAGACCGTAGATACATGTGTGTACATTTCTATGCATATTTACATTTTCATATGTACAATGTACATGTATACTGTGATGTGTGGTGAGGCTCAGGGCTGGTGAGGCACTGACTTCATTCTTATCAGACTAACAGAGATTTTGAATAAGAAATACCATAATAAAAAGATTAAACAAGAATAATGTAAGAAATCTTTAAAAAAAAATCTAAAACTTGTGAGGTTAAATAAAAAAAATAAAAAACATTTTAGTATCAGTCACGGGATAACCCTAACCCTAACCCTAACCATTAAATAGATTTTTCTAATTTAAAATGTTCGTCTTTCCATGATTACAGATGATGACAGGCCTCCCCAGACCACACGTCACTGATATACATGCATATTCGACACATGTGTTTAGAACATATGCTAACCCTGAGCCTAACCCTCCGTCCACCACCTCAGCTGTAACATGCTAGCTAGTGGATGTTCTATGAGTTTGTGTCTGACAGGTTTATTTCTTCTCTGCATGTGTCTCCAATCATGTGAGAACTACAAGATTATTTCATGTTTACAGATTCACAAGGCAGAAAAACCCCATATCCTCACAGCGGCAGCAAACAAATCTGCATCACAGCTGGTAATGCAGCCTCAGTGCCCTGCAGTCAGAGTGCATTTTTAGAGGTCCTCAAACCCAAAAGAATAACTTGGCTGGGTTAAAACGAATCGCCTCAAAAGGCCGACACGTCATCCCCTTCCTTGGAGCTTCCTAATCCATTTGATGCCTGAGAGAGAATCCAGCTGTGCTACGGGCGACCACAGCAGGAGGTCTGACACTCATCTTCATCTCCATCCCTGATCGAAAGTCTCGGCAAGAGGCGCGCACCCGGTCTGACCTGTAGACGGCTGCCCGGGCTCACTTCTGATCTCAGAGGTCTTGTCCCGTGTCTGACTCCAGCTCCCGTTCTAGCCCGGGGAGGCTTCCATATATCACACACAAACAGATAATCCCAGGGGGTGATTGGGGTAATTGCTTGCAGTTGTGGCGTGGTGTCACTGAAAAGGTGAGGTAAGAGGGCTTCCTGCTCACTATCGATTTCAGGCGGCACTTAACATTGGGATTGAGGGGGAGGAGGAGAAAATATGACATCAAATTTGACCTAATTTTTCACGCTCCTTTCGGTTCCCCTTTGGCCCCCCTCTTACTCCTCTGTTCCCCTGTTTTCCTGAAAGTGAGCTAAGTATCCACAGGGCAATTTTGGTCAGCAGAAAACGCAATGAAGGAGAATTGTCCACCCCCCCCCTCCTAGTCTGGAAACACTGACAGAACGCGCCGAGGCTCCTTAGACTGCGCTGGCACACAGTCAGGGCAGCAAATCTTAATTGTAGGTTCCCCTGATTCTTCATTTGTCTTAAAGTTGACAGGCGATTCTTGAACCTCGAATCCGTGCCCACGTTATTGGTGCGGGCGATATTGGTTGTGAAACGTCTTGTGTTTATGTTGAGCTTTTGATACCAATTGTGGCCGGAATCTCTTTCATGTTGTAGAACCCTTCCTCTCCCCCTCTTGGTTTTGGAAGCGTCTGAGAGTTAAAGAATGCGGCCATTTAAAAGAATTCAGTGCCATTATATTGGGCTGCTGGTGTGGTTTATGAGATAATGCTGGTGATGCATCTCACCCCTTAGTTGTGCTTTGCGGTAAGTTCAGGGTTTGGACCCCACAGAAATACTTTTGGAACACAGTATTTTATCTGTAGCTTTCTGAACAACCTTCACTGGTCTGAAAAGACAGACAAACCAAAGCAGAACCCCCTCATGTGCCCTCCCAACGGCTCTCAGAGAACCTGCTCATTGATTCTTAGATCAACACGGCCAGGTAGCCCTGTGTAAGCACCCTCAGTGGGTACCAGGCTTAATTTCCTGACTTGAAAGCCGAAACAAGACGGCCAGCAGTCTCTAAATGAGCAGTGATTAAGAGAAAATGAGCTTTTAATCACCTTGAATGAAAGGAATCATTGATTCTATTTTGGGGGAGTGGTTCATGGTGTGATTTGCCTCAACTGTGGGGACTTTGTCACCCACAGCAACACTTTTCATTCAAACAAATTGGACGTTCCCAAGCTGACAATGGTGATGGAAATGATGTAGGAAAGTTTGACCCATATATTCAATCCGACGCTCGCTCATAGACGGGATATTATAGCTGGATATTGGAGCAAATAAATTCCTTCCAAGATGACTTTCGCAGGCTTGCCCGTCGCATATGGCTTGTTTGACTGCTTATGCGTTCATGATCGGACTGACTACTTGAGAACAGATGTGCAAAATCAACTGTGTACTGGCTGCACTTCAATTAAATCTACATAGTTCACTGAAGCCTGATGAAAGTTCAGTTGAGACAACAACAAATTCATTCATCACTCCTTGCACCCCACGTGGACCACGTCCATTCATTCATCAATATTTCCTTCCCTCCATCCTATTGGCTGTAGAGTGTAAGCAACAACCCTTTCGAGGTCGGGTAATCAAGTAAACTATATTGCTCAGTTAATCACTGTGGAGCCAGTCAGTAATCAACAATCAAATGTATGAGTTACTGTCCAACAACAGCGCTTTGTCCATTCCTTCGACCATTCAAACCTCAAAACAGGTGTGGAAGAAAATGACTGTAAAAATTGGACTAAGATAATGGAAAGAAGAATCCCTCATTCAGGAGACCAAACCTGTGTTGTTGGCATGTGTAGCTGGATATGTTTTGAATAATATGGAACAATGGTGGTCACAATGTCTCAGTCATTATGGATTCCCAGAGGATTCTCAGGAAATCAATCGCTTCATTTACATTCAACACCTCATACCACAAATTCATGCTCAGGGTAAAACTGTTGTAATTTCAAGGCTTAGTGAGGCTTAAGTAGGACAAGGGTGATTTTAGTCCTCAAGATATGCAAAGTAAAGGTGATATGGCAAACATAAATTTCACCTTGAGTTAAGTCAGACTACGATCGTCTTGTAAAAAACGTTCTCCAAGCCTCCAGTGAAAACGCGGCCTGCGCAAAGTAGGATATGGATTTAGTGTGCGCGACATACATGTGGTCAGATAGTAAAACTGGAACCCCAGCAGGTGACCACAAATGGATTGCGAGGGTCCAAACGTACACAAAGTATGTCTGGTTGCGTAAGTCGACTCATTATACAATGCGCTGCTCAGACGGGACGGTTCGGCAGCAGGGGTATGAGGTAACATACAAACCCCAAATTTGCGTTCCGACGCTAAGATGGTGGTGGGTTTGTGGTGGTGCCATGATGATACCATTTGTGGTGCATAGCTGGGGTATGACAGCAGACCCCCTCGCTTTGGAAGAGGGAAACATCGGGAGGCAACACTGATCTACTGTATATATCTACAGATTGTGCGCTTGGCATAAACACGCCTTTGGAGACCTATGTAGGCCTGGTTATGTTGTTTATTACATCTTCCTGCCTATTTATGTGCGTTTCCACGTCTTGATGGCGTCAATGCGACAACTTTTTCACCCAGACAGATGTTTTTTTTTCTCTGTTTTTGCTGCGCCTTGTCAGTGTAAATAGCCTGTTTTACATCAGCAGCCCCATGTAGTGAAATTAGATTTCAAGAAAGGCGTCTCCATCTCTGTGACTCAATTTGACGTCTACGTGGTCAACTAAGATGTCAAATTTGTTGCTGAGACAATCAAAATGTAGCTCAGATTTCAGAAAATGTGAGGTGAGTTTGATTCAGCTTACAAAGGCAAACATTTATCCCTCTTAGATAGGAATAGAAGGAAATGGTGGAATTGACAAAAGCAGTCAATGTGTAAGTACACAAACAAGTAGATAGAAATGCCAAAGTAATTTGGCGTCCCCCCTCCCTGCCATCACCCCCTGCTCCCCTGCGCTGACTTCCTGCGATGCTCAGGTCTGCATTTAACGTTCCACATTTACAGCTCTACTATTTAATATATTGAGGAAGTTAACCATGTGGTGTAAGAAAACACAGAGCGCTCAGACCACCACTTTGATTGAAACACACACTCGAGCGTGCGCGCACATATACACACACAGACACACACACACACAGAGAGACTCCCTTGGACTCTCCAAGCATGACATGTTGATCACTCCTGGCTTGAAACATCTTGTAGTCTCCTTAAATGTTCTTGTGAGTAAATATCCAGAACAGATTGATGATGGGCCCTCAGGGTGTCCGCAGCGTAGCAGCAGAGTTGACGGAGTGTGAGTGTGTCCCCGTGTGTGTGTGTGTGTGTGTGTGAGACGGAGGGCTTCTGCTTGCTGTGTCACTCTGTGGCCCTCCTTCTTCTCCAGCCTCAGTCCCCTCCTACTTCTTCAAAATATAGGGAGCGCTTTAACTACGAGGGGAGTCAATCACAGTGGGATCTTAAACAGTGCCTGCCACGGGGTCTCTCTGCCTCACACACACATACACACACACACGCACACACACACATACTCAGCAAAACATATGGAGTACTACTGTTTCCTCCTGCTCTGGATCTGCTGCCATCAGCTAGGTGAGTGAATAGAAGTCTCACTCTCCCTCTTTGGCTTGAGAGAAGTTCGTAGCTTTCTGCACCTGCATGAGAAATAATATCTTCAGTGAGTGAATGAACGAGTATCTTATCTCCTCCTCTATCTCGCACTTGACATCTTGACCCGTGTCGCGGACAGAAGCAGGAAGATGGAGCAGGATGACTCAGTGAGCGGAGGTGTCCAGCGTGTGTGCTGCCTTTCATTGGAAACAGACGCGGGGGAATAAAGGTTGATGGTATCTGTGGGCAGGCAGGGTTCCACCGTCTGGGATGACATTGGTGCGCTGCCACAACTGGGGTCAATTACCGCTGGAATCACAATAGAAGTCCTGCTGCTGTGTGTGCGCGCTCGAGAGTGTGTGTTCCCTGCGCGAGAGATTTAAAGAGCCTTGTGTAGAAATGATATCTGGCCATGTCGCCGCTGTGTCAACGCCCTCTTTATTTACGTCTTATCTACGTTGTGATGTCGGGGAAAGAAATCGGGAATCCAGATTGTCATCGATCCGTAATTGTGACATCGCAAATTATACCCAATTGCAGAGTGGAAGCATCTCTTGTAAATATTTGGTTTCATTTTGGAATTTGCTGGCAGTGGGACGTTGCACGCAGCGCCTCTGCCTCCGAGCCAGACGTGATGCTGATTCTACTGTGAGAACCGCTGGCAGACACATAAGGAACGCTCCGCTGTCCCGCATGTCCTCTGACTCATGGCCTCATTCATGTCTTTGAACGCCGCCACTGCAGCCAAAGTGTGATGTCAACTTTGATGTTATGCTGGAAGGACTAAAAATGTCCCTCGCTGGCCTACTAATTATGGTGAGAGAGGACTTGAATTAACTGATTATGTTTATATTATACATATATAGATATATATTTAACTGTACGGTGCTTTCACGTGGGATTACTCAGCCAGTTTGACCCCGTCCCTCCTCCGTTTCCTTTGCAACTTTGGAAAAGTGGCAAATATCACATATAACGCCATATTCACTAGATATTCTGATATTTTGAGCTATTAATAATGCTTTACGTTAGTGCTCAGAGTTCTTGAATGGTGAATATCAAGCCATTGCATGTCCCACTGGACAGTGAGGACACCCAACACTTCATGTCACTGTGACCTGGAGGACACAGGTGATGTCAGGCTCACTTGATAACATGTCTGTCTGACGCCTAACTCTATTAGTGTGTGAGAGCTGGTGTGTGAGAGCCACAGACAGTGTGTTGCATTTGCTGTCAGTCAGGAACTTTGACTTGAAAGTCTTTAATAGATATGGAAGTTGGAGGACCGTGGATGTGGATGCCTCTCAAATGCTGTTTTGCTCTTACTGAGACTCTGTTCGGCTGGAAATTGAGCTTTAACCATTGTGGTTAAGTGAAGCTCCATCCAGGTTAATGGATCTTGAAATCTCTCCAAAGGACGAATGATTCAGATGGCGTGTCGCCAGAGTGGCGGTGCTGAAGGTAATTCAGCCCTGACCCTGCTCTCCCAGCCATGTTCTCCCTCCACGCAGTCTCATCTTATGCAATGCGGGACGTTTTCCCGGCACGTTGTATTGTAATTTATTGTAACTGAAGATTCACAGCAAGTCTGATGATTTCATTTTATCCACATGCCTCCACGCGGACGCTTGTGTGTTTTGCTGCTGGCCTGTGCCGGTATGCGGTGTGTGTTGTGCATCCTCACGCTGTGCTGTGGACGACTCGGTCAGGCCGCCCGGCCGAGCGGGCAGGAGTCTGGTTCTTCGTGCCCGCTTGGCTGTGGCAGCATCTTAAGCATATGTGTCTCTAGACACACACCACCTCCTTGTGTTTGCGTTGGCGCAGGCGGTTTGGTGATGGAAGGTGCCAGAATGTTTGAAACTACATCGCCCGCGATGTTGTATCCTTCCAGAGAAAACACAATGTGATGGAAACTCAGAATAGATCAATGGCAGAGGGCTACATTCTGTAGCCCAACAGTATTATTTGTCTTCTTGTGGTCTGCAAGTTTGGGACCTAACCCCGCTGCTCATTACTGCCCCCTAAGGAGGTGTGTGGAAACTAACCTCACTTCAATTTACTAGCATTTGTCCATGCAAGAGGTTGGACAGAAGAAGTCACTGCAAGAAGTTTTGATCTGCGGGGAAATCATGTGCTTGTTTCATTGTGTTAACCGAACTCTGTGAAGTAGCTCTGCAAACGCCCTCCCGACCCGATCTGGCCCCCAAGCACATGTCTGTGACATAAATAGTTTTCAGCTAAAGCGGTCTCACATGAATGTAAACGGTGCATAGGACACGCTGGACATCTAGTCCAACAAATTCCTCCAACACCAGCTTCAACAGAGGCGCAGATGAAGATAAACTGGGAAGAATCTGCTCCTCTGCCACCTCTGAGTTTCCTGTCTCTGGGGGAGATGATCTCAGTTGGACCAAGGGGGAAAATGCCACTTCAACTACTTCCCCAAAATGCATTTGCAGAAATCTGTCTACACTGGAATCACATCTGAGCATCAGCACCACCGAATCTGTCTTCATTTTTCGCGTTGTCTACCTCGAAGATTATATGTCTGGAACTGAACTCACATATACAGTATGTGCGGCAAGTTGTGTCATCTTTACTATCTGATAGCCATTATTACAATTTTCGTGGTCGAAACCTCTGCGTCCATGCATGAAAATAACAGATCTGAGCCCACCAGTAAAACACAGGAAACAGAGCAGCGAGCTGTGTAACCATATGGTGTTTAGCTCGTTCTTCTTTTTTTTCCCCTCTCGTTCTTTTTTTTTTTTTTTTTTAATAACGCAAACAAGTCAGGAAACTGCATTACGTGTGTGTGATGCCTGCAAACCGCTGGATGTGCTCAGGTTAGCGCTGCTGTGTGTCAGTGGGCCTGCGGTGGCGCTCCTGCAGCTTGGTGTCGGGCCAACGGCATCACCGGACCGATGCGGGTCGCACCGGCGGCCTGCTTGGTTCCTGAGGTTTGTTTATCTGGGCGCTGGAGTCGGTACACAGGAAACCCAGCAAGACTCCGACTTTACCTCAAAAAGATGCTGATATTGCTGGGAATGTTAAACTGCTGCGCCACATTAACGGTTTGAAATGGAAAGTGGATTACGTCCGTCCCTCTGCTTTCGCGCACTCATCTCCGTTTTGCTTTCACCTCGTTTTTCCCTCGCAACTGTTTCCTCGCTCTTTTGTGGAGCACAAAATCTGCACAGATTGGTGTGCTTGTTTGTTTGTACTCTCAGTCGTTCCCTTGGTAGCTCCTTGATATTTCCTTCATTATAAAACTGGCATGAAATGTGACACAAAATGTCTCCAGCTGTATCCAGCTATCTGTCTGGATTTATGAATATATTAGGTAATGACATCACCTCCACCAGTGATGGATGAACTCTTGTGCTTTTTTTTGTGTCTGTGGGTCCATTATGAACAAAAAAACATTCCACTCATGACGTCTACATCCATAATTGAAGCTTCCTGGAATCTTCTTCAGCCCCTGTCGTTGATACTACTCTGAAATTTAGCGCCGATGAATCTCTCCCAGCTTCCTCCCTTCATTTCCAACCTCTCGACTCAGCCCGTTTTGCTTCACGATAAACAGAAACTGTACGAGCGTGTTTGGTTGCAGGATCATACAATGGTTGGACATGTGGTTCACTCACGCAATGAGCAATTAGCGATGGGAGGAATGTTTCAATATTTAGATGAGACCCGCGGGCGAAATGAATCTCTGGCTGTGAGTTGACGTGAGGAGAACTCTTGACGGCTGTGACCCTGCAGGGATAAAAATGCTGACAGGCTCAGTTTAAAATCAAGCGTGTCTCTAGCCCTCTCCTCTTTTGGCCGCTGTCTTCCTGATAAGAGAATTCTTGGTGAGAACATTGGGAGCAATTTTGGGCTTCGTGTTTAGATCCATCTGTCTGCAGAATTTCCAATTTTTCCGAGGAATCAGGAGTTCAGTGCACCGTTAAATTCCCCTGATAGCCGATGACACTTTCAGGGAGGAAGCTTGTCACACATGGACTTTTCTTCCTCCCAGAGACTAGACTTTATATCCAGACAGATGAGTCAGACACACCTTTCTTGCTAAGAAAAAATGCCTTTGCTGATGATGGAAACTTAAACCGAGATGTGCGTCCAAAAAAAGCTGATAGATCCGATATAACTGATCACATATCGCAAGTAGATAGAGTAGATAGATAAACATTGCTGACAATGCTGTGGAGGAGAACACACAGATTTTGAGCTTTGTGGAAGAATTCAAAGTTTTGTCTAGAGGTCATTTGAACAGCACAGGATGAAATTTGGTGAGCTGTTATTTTTCATGGCTTGCTAAGTGAGGCTCCGGGGTGCGTGGAAAGGATTCCGTCTGGTGAGGTGGCTCCCTCGGTACATATTGTTTCTGTCTGAGAGCATTATGTAAAGTGGGTCGCAGACATTTTATTTCACTTGGCTCCCCGGCATCGCCCGGACTGGGATGAAAAGTGGCGCTCTGCTGGCGTTTAAAGGAGTCGGAGGATAACCGAGGGAACAATGAGTAATATTGTCTGACGAATTCGCACGGCAACCGGCGTCTCCACCAGTCAAAGAGCCGTCGACTTAAAGACGCGTGCGACATTCTCGTGACTTGTTTATGTGTTGTGACAGAAGAATTCAGACCCGGAGAACCCCGTTACGTGATCTTGTGTGCTTTTAATTAGCAGGTGACAAAGCAGACGTCATTAACATTTTCCCGTGACTGACCTTCGGGCTGTGGTTCTATGTTGTGGTACAATGTGACTCTTTTTACGACTCCATAATTTCGTGACTCATCCGTGTTCGTGAATTATGCTCAGCAGGCGAAAAAAAGGATCAGTCGATGCGCCGCGGCCCCCGAGCGGCACAGCGTGTCGAACCCAGAGTGTATCCGATAAGTAGAGGGATTGAGTCTGTGCTTTTTGTTATGCTCATTTTGGCGAATCAAAGATTTTCCCAAGCTTGTATTTGTCACCCCTGTGCCTCCGATGCTTCCTGCTGTTCAGCCAAAAGCTCATAGCTAAAATTGTCCTACACACCAGAGGCTTAAACTTCTGGTCAAGGATCTCATGTCCCCCGCAGAAAGGACATCTCCTCTCGCCTCCCCACCCCCCGCGGAAAAAAGAAACGGTGGCTCGAGCCACGGTAACATAACTCGTCAGCTGGTGAAGGAAAGATCAGCTGGAGATTAAGTCGAAGACAGATGAATGGACAGAGCCATCCGCGGGATGTCAGAGTGCTAGACGATTACGTCTCCCCCCACCGCCTCCTCCTCCCCACTTCCGTTTGGCTGCCAGAAAGTTCAACCTCCACTCCTCCGTGTCCTCATGAGACGTGCCCCCTCATCTGATTGGAATTAAAGAAGCCAAACCACTCTGGCGCCATTAGTTAGGCGCTCCTGGCAAACTTTGTGCCGCCTGTAATCAGAAAAGTGTTTCAATTAAAACCAGTCGCCTCGTTAATCCTCTTTACGCCGCAGCCATTTGGAAGGCCTCCCAGGAATTTTGATAGTATTTGATGAGGTCTCAACCTGCCTTTGCTAAAAGATCGACTGTCAACGACGGTTTGTGCACGTCTCTCTCAAACAAAAACAAAGCCAGCCCATATCTCTACGTGACATGAAATTCAACAATCCAAATAGATCCATGACACTCCAGATTCACTTTTAAGTGACGTTAACGTTGGGGGGAGTGTAGAGCAACTGGCTGTCAGTCAAAAGTGACAGACAGCTGGGGAGCTCTGCTTGTGTTTACCGGATCAATGTTTGTTTCTCTTCGAAGGAAGTCTGTGTTTACAGTACAGCCACAGGTCAAACAGACGCGACACCGGGTCGGGAAGAGTACAAACGGAGACTGTTACCATGATTCCGCACCGGTGTTTGAAAAAACAACTGTCGCTGATGAGCTCTTGGTGCCGAGAGCGATGCGCAAACAGTTCCACAACAAGAGGATTTTGTTTTATGTTTCACCTGCGCTGCCATGAGATTCTGTGTGCGTGCGTGTGTGTGTGGCATCAAGCAGTGTGGCATCAGTGTGCTGCTGCAACCTTCATCTAAGTGGAGCCTCTTCATTCGCGTTGTTGAACAGCTCTAAAATGCGCAACCTGTGTAAAGGAGGATGAAATAGAAAAAATTGTCTCTGCATATTTTGATATGTGCTTGTTTTTTATTTCAAGGTTTCCATGACTGCTTCAACATCAACACCAAAAATCACAGAATCATCAAAGGTCCCAAACAGGCCCAGTTTGGCTACACAGTCCAGCAGCATGTCGGAGCTGGAGGAGAAAAATGGTGAGACTATGTGACATCTTTTTATATGATATATTATGGAATATATAGAATATATTATAGAATACATTTGTCTTATTCCTCCTTCCCTTATTCCTCTCTGCATTTGGCCCATCCTGACGAAACCCAGGAAAGGAAAAGTCACAGTATGACTCCTGCAAATTCCATAATCTAGAAAGGTGCTCTGAGGTTTCAATCACTGCTGTGGGCCAACACAGAGACGCACTTTTGCTGACTCTGCATTCCACCTGGCAGCCAGACAGAAGATAGAGCACTGCATTGTCTCAATCCTGAACTGTGTGAGCGTGTGTGTGTAGGAATAGTAGGAATATTAGGTATTCAGGTAGGTAGGTAGGTGGACTGAGGCACCTACCTAAATGTTAAATGAAAAGTTGGCTGAAAGTTTTTCAGTTGCATTAGGAGCAGAAATTCCAACCACCAAACAGTTGTGTCTTTTAGCACATGAGTGTGTGCTTGCGGTTTTGTGTGTGTGTGTATGTGCGTGTGTGGGGGTGGCTCTGTGTGTAAACTCCAGACAGACAGAGGGAGAGGGGAGGATTTATGAGGCTGTGCGCTGTGTGCTCTTCGTCTTCATATAGATTTCATCGGGACAGGACGGAGTGATGATAAACGAATTTTCTGTGATGTACTTTCTCTGAGATTATATGTTTTTTCGCTCATTCCGATGCGGTTTATAAGCACACGTAAGAGACAACGGCACTCTGTGGTTTCTCTCCGCCTCTCCGAGGCCCTATTCATGCAGCTGCGCAAGAATTTTCTGCCGATTTTCGACAAGACCTTCAAACCAACTTCAGCCGCGTGGCAGTAATGCAACAGTGTGACCATCGTACTTTCATGAGTTGCTCTTGGTGAGGTCTGATTGTAATCCCGGATTGTCACAGCGATGTGACCTGTGGAGGATCCCTGTTCTCCTCCAGGGCCCAGCTGAAGTGATTGGACCACATCAGGTCCAACTCTGCCTCCCCTGATGAAGCACACTGCAAACTTAAACTCCTGCTGCACCTGAGAAGCACTGAAATCCACAGAGGACGTGGAATAAATGCCAATGTCACTGACAAAGGTCTGAGACACAGTGGGAAAGAGGGATGTTGTCCACAAAGAGTCAGCTTAAAAGCGTCTTGCAAAGAGATACAAAAAAAAACACTGGGTCTCGTTTTTGAAATAGTAACCGAGTCCATTTCCCCACAGCAGGGTTACACATTCTTAGACGCGCTCTGGCTCGAGGACGAGCTCGTCATCCACTGCGTTCGCATCCAAATAGTGTGTTTGGACATCGCAGCTTTGGGAAAGTGACCAGACAGCTGCGTACATGAGGAACAAACAGCTGCTGACTGTGTATGTGTGAGCGAGTGCTGCCCGCAAACGGTCACAGGGAGTGGAAGGATTTTGTATTTTATTATCAAGGTGTCAAAGTGTACGTATTTATTAGATTCTTTCCCTTTTTGTGCAATTTGTGCGCATCAAACCCACAGTAGCAGACAAAAACAGCCCAGCAGCTGCATTTTTGTTGGTGCTGTAAGTTATATAAAGTACACACGGCATTAAATCAAACATAGATTAACAAAAAAACCCAAGTGCACTTGAACAGACTTGCGAAACTCTGCAGTGAGCACAGAGGCATTACAAATTTGGAACTGTATCGATGTTATGAATCAGCTGGACTTGCTCAACGTGCCAAATTTACCGTCGACGTGGTTCCAAAAATGTTTTTCCTGTAAGTCACTTTTGGGTCGATCGGTGATCAAATTTAACCTCCTAGTGGCATAAATATCAACTGTCACAAACAATTACACGCAGTCGTGCTCGCTCAACCTCAATTGGGGCTCACGTGGATTGTGAGTTCCAAAAGTTGGAGAACCTACATACGCAAAATGGAGCAGCAATGCTGACCGGGGGAGTAACGTTTCCTTTACTTTATTTGACATATTTCTAAGAGACTTAACCACCGCACTAATGCCACCATGCTGCTGTTTGTAAGAGTCGTCTCGTATGGCGTGTGACACGGTGGCTGCGTCCTCACCGAGCGTCAGAGAAAAACAATTACAACAGTCGGCCGCTCTGGTTAAGCGTGTGTGTGCGTGTCAAACTGCAGCTGTCTGCTTTTCCGGAGCTGTCGGATTTCTCCAGTCGCTCCGCTCTGTGTTTACACAGGAGCAGAGCCACAGCTTGGAAAGATTTAAAAAAAACAAGGAATAACAACTTTTTGCCACCCAGTTCAAGAGACAAGACATACAAAAAAAATGCTGTGGGGGCCACCATGAGAAAGCATGGCTAATTGATTCCACTTTTTGAAGCCAAAAGTAAACACTCTTTGACCAAAAACCTTTGCCCATCAGAGTTGAAGTCTTTCCATCCTTTCCACATTCTTGATTCCGCAAAAATTAGTGCGTAGTCTTGCCCAGGCTTAATGACAGAATCCGTGCGAGACTGCAGCCGCCATCCATGCTTTGAAAGAAAAGCTAATTTTGTGGCGAATCTGTCACCGCCGCGTGCGCGTCCGTCCGTGATGATGGCAGCTCCAAACAGTCAGTCAGCCGGAGGAGCTCGGCCTCCTCAGGGGAGCCGGCGAGAGGCCACATCAACCCAAGTGAACTCTGAGCTTTCAACCTGATGGGATACCCGTACTTGCATACTTAGTCGGTGCACCTCCCACCTTCTATCCCTCTGTTTATTTTCCTCCAGATGTAGCAGGTTTCCCCAGCAGAGCTCTGACCTTTACTTCCAGTGGCAGAGATCTACAGGGAGTCTGTGAAGTCTAAATACTGCGGCCTCAATTCAGCCCCGTCATTTGTCAGGCATGCCGCCGCAAAACAGACAATGTCTGTGCCTCCTCGGGCAAAGGTGGGAGAGACGGTAAACCATCGCCTGGGTGTGCGAGATCCAGTTCGAAATTGGGATTAAAAGAAAATAGAAACCTGTGAAAGGACGGAACAGAATAAACACCTCAACTGTCGCTACCGTAGCTATTCAGGACTAACAGGTTTAAGATAGTAAGGTGCAGATCGATACAAAATGTGTCCAGATATGTCAGTCTTAGGATCGATTGTCATATTAAAACTCAAAGGACCATCCATCCATCCATTTTCTACCGCTTATCCGGAAGGGAAGCTAAGACTTCCCTCACAGGACCCCCTTACAAAAGAAACCCAACAATTGGCTATTGATGCTGGTGCTGTATTCATGTGGTGTCAAAGTATATCGGCCTCTCGCAATGTGGTGATTTGTGTCTCAGCACGGAGAAGGACATGTCGAAATGTGGAACGCGGCGAGCAACTTGATGCTGCAGCGGCTGGGCTGTGTGAGATGCGGTTTCACAGCGTATGCATCCCCTGCCTCCAAAAGCAAAAAGCATTACCGCATTAATGACTGCCTTGGGCTTGGAGATGTTCGTTGGTAACCGTGGCCGGAGAGGAAACGGATCACGCATTTATTTTGGGTGAAGTTGTGCTGTGTCATTACTGCATTGGAAGTAGCGGATGTTGGAGTTTGAAGGGGTCTGTGGCCAGATTGTTTGAACAGCCTTTCGGTGAAATTCAGAGAGAAACTTTGAGGTCCTGCTTAAGGCAGCAATGGTCCTTCCATCCAGGTGGCTGCGTCCTGACCTGAACCTGAGCCGCTGAGGGCGTAAAGATTATGATATTAATAGCTATGAAAATATGAGCTCCTTTGGAGCCTCTGCCATGGAAATGACTTCCACAGCCTGAGAGACTTTAAAAAGTTGGCTTGAGAAACAACAACACTGCTGCTTGGTTCCATGGGTCAGCACGCTCTGGTTTGCAGAACACACACAGTCTTTTCTTGTCCTGGTTTGCAGAGGTAAAGCCCCTCCGGGCGGACGACATGGTGTGTGTATGATGGGTTGGAAATCAGAAGTGGTGGTGAAAAAAGAGGTATTTAGACACTAAGTGAATTGTTCATATTTTAGTTAAGTTGTTATATGGCTACAATGTCTTCCCACTCCAGAAATCACAACCTATCAAACACAATATCCATTGAAAGATTGATTTCTTCTTTATCTCTCAATCGCAATTACTGACTGTTTCTAATTGGAATCCACACATGTTGATATGTGTAAAAAAGCATGATGCAAGCAAGTAATTGGAACATTGCAGGTTTCTTACGAAACGACAAAAATCACACCTGTGGCTTGTGTGTAGTAGATGTGGGGCCTGTGTGTGTGTGTGTAAATGTGTGCGTGTGTGAGAAATCAAATCACAACCACAGACATTCGTGAATAATGAGCTTGAAAATGGAAGAATCCAGTGTTCCCTGTGGCCATCAAGCTGTGTTCGAAGAGCACATTTAGCATGAATTTATTCGTGCCGGTCACCTCCAATTTAAGCACATAATCAGAGGCTTTGATTTATTCAAGCTTTTGTGCCATACTTTTTATCACTCCGATTTCTACAAATATTTTGACAGTTATTTCTTTATTCACTCGGTCAGGAATGTATCCAAGCACAATTCTTCAGTAATCCCTGAAACAATATCACATCCTTACATAAAAACCATCCGGTATGATTTTTCCAGACCGGCCTCACTTCCATCATCCATTGTCCCTCCGTAACCTCCGATTTTACCTCTTCAGACAACCTGACGTTCCCCCAGTTCCCCCCAAACGTTACCAGAAGTGATTTAACATCCGTTTTGAAGCTGCCAATCCTAAAGCGGCAGTTTTTCTCTTTTTTTTTTGACCTGTAAGTCGAAGCGGGAGGGTGGCCGCGGTCTGCTTTTGCCATAAGCGGTGTTGAGTGTCTTTCCTGTGGGGTACCGCTGACAGAAGTGGAAGAGCTTTGTGCTTTTGCCGGCTGCTTTCCTTCTGATTTTCACTTGGACTGCTGGCTTGTTTAAATTCCTGGCTGACCTACTGTAGTTACCGAGGCTGTTGCAGGAACGGGGCGACGCTATGGTTGTCTGAGCGTTTACGATACGTGCAGAAGTGAATGTGTTAGCGGGACTGCTCAAAATTGGGAGAGATATGGTAGCAAAGTGTTCTGCTTAGATACTGAGTGAGTGAACCTCAAAAGCACTGGAACACCGACTGTAGTTGTTTGAGTATTAAAGTTGGTTTCCCTTACTGCGGTATCGTCTACATTCACTCAAAAGTCAGACTTTTTTGCCTAAATGTGACCATATGAGACTTTTTTGGACATCTGAACCGCTCAAATCAATCCTGGACATTGCAAATGTTGTTCTGAATCGGGAATGTGTCGGATGGTCTTAGAAGAGATCGCAGTCCAAACTTTCCTATCACGTTTCATCCCACTTTAAAGTCATTGAGGTGGGACAGACGTCACAGATCTGAGTCAGAGGAGGCACAACACGGCACACATGGTGCCATGGGGTGAACACACTGAGCCTTGACTTGAGGTGTGCGAACATTCCACGGCTCAGATGTCGTCATGTCATACTGAGGTCGGATGCAGGTCGCGGCTAAATCAGAATGTGACCACACAGAAATTCAGATCTTGACAAAAAGTCTGAATTGAGCCATAGTATCTGGAATCATCCTTTGATCTGTGCGTGTGTGGAGGCACGAAAAAACACAAATGTTGCAGTCTTGAACACAATTCTATGGTAATTTAACCAGACGTCCATAACATCTGTAACATCCGTCGGACATCTTTATCAGATGAAGCTCAGTAACCAGACATTATTTTGTACCAACACAGAAATGGACGCTCCTGCTCTTTATTTCTTGTGTCATTGTGCCACGCTGTTATTGACACAGTGATGAGCGTACTGTCACACAGTGCACTTTATTTAGTTTGCCATCGGGCCACTTTGTTCTTTTGCCTTTTGTGCACAGTATCTATGAACACAGAAAAATGTCCCCCAGAGGCGGAAAAGGTTCGACTCATCATGTCCATTATCAGACGCGTGATGGGACGAATTCCAGAAACGCACCTGCGTCAAATTCAATGACCAAATAAGTAATTCCAAAGCACAAAGCAGCGAAACCCTTATTCCGCCCCTGAACACAGTGAGGTTTTGTCTAATGTTCCATGAATTATAACCTCCATCAGTCTTTTGGTGCTCAGGCTTTTTTTTTTTCTTTTTTACCACTTCGAGTCCACTAAAACGTCACAGAGACATTTACAAGGCCACACTGACCCCGCAGGAAACCCACTCAGAAGTCACGCAGAGGGACTCCTCAAAAAAAAGGAAAGAAAAGTTGCCGTCATGCCACAGGAATGTCCAGCAGTCCAAACAGTCCTTTGAGGACTTGAACCGGTTATTAACACTTTTTTTCCTTGTGTTTTACCTGCTGCAATCTGATCTATCAGATGGCACGTAGACGCCTTCTGGTCTGGCACATGGAGCAGCTACATAAGCTAGCCTCCAGTCAATAATGCCGATGTTCATATCTGGGGCGAGAAAGGTGTGAGCCTAAAATGTCAAAATGGAGTAAATGTCTCCAGCGGAGAGCAGAATCCACCCGTCCCATTAGCCCCTCTGCCAGGTGGGATTACAGCTACCGCTACATTTTCCCACACATGTCAGACATTAGGAGGCCATTAAGGTGATGAACGCGCTGCAAGCTGCTTTTCGCAGTAAGAGGATCGCACTTAAATCTCCATCCACAGACATGAAAGACGAGATAAGTCTTTACTGCTGCCTCTCGGGCGGTGTGTACCTGCGAGGGCAGCAAAACACGCAAACAAGCACGGGGAGGGTAAACAAGTGTACACATATCGCCCCGGTTACGGGAAGCAATGGTCCATTACCGCGTGTCTGAGGCCAGCCTCACGCAACAAAACATCAGCAGGCAAAGTTTATGGATCAGCTGCAGACATTTTGACGCATTTGTGGTCCACGTTGGTTCCTCATTTTCAAGGTTTTGTCTGTTTTCCTTGTTTGGTCAGAATCAGAAATCGATGGAGAACAAATCAAGACAATGGAGACACTCGATACATTATAGTTCCATTTTCCATTTTGTTGCAATTCACCATTGTACTCCAAGTTTTTGCTGGGTCGTTGGATAATAGGGTAACTATATAGGAGACTTTATCATAAACAGACTTTGTTACACTTCACATTTAATCACTTCTCAATAGAGGAAAAAAATGTTGTCACTGTCGAGCTGTCTGAACAGAATGACACGTGCAATAGCAAACACATTTCAGAGTGCGTTGGGGTCAGGTGCCTTGTTCAAGGGCACCTCAGCACTGTCTGGAACCATTTTTCAACACCGCTCTCCTCGGATCTGTCTTTTCAGACAAAATCATTCTGAATTTGTACATTCATTCTTTAATTCTGAGCCACTGACGTCAGCACTGGATTCAATCTCATGGTTCATTTCTCTCACTCCTCATCTCAACACCTAATTCCTCCTGTCAGTTGCGGATGATGGCTGATGGTTTTGTCGTCCCCAGGTTATTAGTCGGCGCCCCGTATGAAATGAATGGCCCCTACCAGACGGGCGACGTGTACAAATGTTCACTCAGCAAAAGAATCAACGGCAACGGCTGCACCAAGCTGAATTTAGGTAAAGCCTCCCTTCTCCACACACAATCCCTGACAGCGTCTCTCTCGGCCGTGTGAACGCATATGTTGCAGTCTTACCATGTAATCCCTCAAACGGCGTCATGGCAGCATGTGTTAGGCAGGAGCACGGCTGCCGTTCCTCGTTTACAGTAGTTTTTACGGCTGATGTACATTTCAACGTGTGTGTCGTACCACACGTCCCGCCACATGCTTCCTCACACACTCACACATATGTGAAGTCGTGACGTTTCCATTTTAGAATGTCTCCTTCCGCCGCGAGACACTAATGCCAACAGACCCAGACAGGAGATGTGACTTTCTTGGTATTTGTCTGAAAATGATTTTGTCTCAAGGAAGGATATCTCTGACCAACGTGTCAGAGCGAAAGGACAAGATGAGGCTTGGAATGACTCTCGCTTCCAATCCCAAAGACAACAGCTTTGTGGTGAGAGCCCGGCGAACAGTGTTTGGTTGTGCCGGATTTTGCTTTCTTACACATATAAAACATGCAGCTGACCGCTCGTGCCAAGTCTCCGTATGACTCCCGAACAAATTGTCCAACTAAAACCTCTCCTGTTTTAACGGCCTCGCCATAACGTCAAATTGAAGTATTTTTAATGTACACATGTTGTGTTTTTTATGTAAACATTGACGATGCCAGCTTGGAGATGGAATAAAATTTAATGGGTTTTGTTTGACATACAGATGCCGAGCGAGAACTTGAACCCACATTTATGGGATTTGTAGTGGCACGCAGTGGCTGTTTGGAGGTCAGCTGCGCAGCCGCCTCAAGACCTGTTTTTTTTCTTTTCTTTGTTGCAGGCCTGCGGGCCTCTCTGGTCCTATGAATGTGGCAGCTCCTACTACAGCACCGGCATTTGCTCCAGAGTAAATGCGAGCTTCAAGTTCTCTAGGACGATCGCTCCTGCTTTTCAAAGTAAGCACTCAGTGCTGCACCTCACCTGTCTGATCGATACCATCAACAATGCGAAGAACACAACCACAGCCAAGGATTGTCTCGCTTATAAAGTGACTGTTCTCTCCAAGGACATGCCAAAAGGTCTCCAACGGTATTTTCTTCTTCTTTTCAGGATGTGAGACCTATATGGACATAGTGATTGTCCTGGATGGTTCAAACTCCATCTACCCTTGGTACGAAGTGCAGGCTTTTCTCATCAACATCCTTCAGAAGTTCTACATCGGGCCAGGGCAAATTCAGGTGTGTCAAAAAAGTTTACTTATTAAAGCAAAGGTGGGCAAACTATGGCCCGTGGGCCCCATCTGGCCCGATGATCTTTTTAATGCATCCCGCCAAAGATCGGCACAGAATCCATTGTGACTGCATTCAAAACGACAATAAAAACCACAACAACAAAACTAACACCAGACATTGATGCACTGGCAAAGATGGGTGAACAACAAAACTGTACCTATTAAAAGGTAAATAATAAACACTGTAGTGCTGTTTTTCTCATTGATATGTTGAGACCTTTTGCTGATGCTTCCTGTCTGTCAAATTTTCAAAGTCACAGTGACCCCTGAGCTGACATGTTTGCCAACCCCTGTATTAAAGTAACGGGTTGTGTCACTAAGTGTACCCGTGTGAGGACTTATTCAATAGTCCTCTTCTCACCACATACAGTGGATGACAGACTGCGTGTGTGTGGTGGACAGGTTGGAGTGGTCCAGTACGGGGAGAAGGTCGTCCACGAGTTCAAACTAAGTGACTACAAATCGGTGGAGCAAGTGGTGAAGCGAGCGCGCAACATAAACCAGCGGGGCGGCGAGGAGACAAACACAGCCCTGGGCATCAACATTGCACGGTGCAGATTCTCGAAACACTTTTCAACAGGTGCAAAGTCCCCGAGAAACGGAACTCTGTTTGACTGAACTTTTCAAACATTTCACAGCTCGCAAGCTTTCAAGCACGGAGGCCGACGGGGTGCCAAGAAGGTGATGATTGTGATCACGGACGGGGAGTCACATGACAGCCCGGACCTCCAAAAGGTCATCGAGGACAGCGAGAGAGACGGCATCACGCGCTATGCCATCGCCGTGAGTCTGCTCGATCAATTATTCATCTCAGTTTGGACTGTCAAAAGTTATGAGTTTTCATTTTGATTTCAGGGGGCTTCTGAATTGCCAGGGGAACCTTAAAATATCATAAACATTAATGAGGTAACGTCATGGAAGTACAAAATGGAGCCAAAAACCTTAGAACCCCTGGAAAACTCAGCCTCAGTTTGGTGGAAATGCATTTCAAGGTGTAAATGATGAAGACCACATGCTTCTCTGATGGCTGCCGCTGCTGTTAAAGGCATTCTTGATTCCATCCTGTGGTTTCTTTCAATGGGCATCCGAGCAAAATGTCTGAAGTCGGCTGGTAGCTCATCAGCCTGAATTGGTGACAGGATTGGATTAACTTAATGATGTGTGCTCAAGAGAAACATTTTTACAGGTGCTGGACAAATCAAAAGTTATTAGAAAAGAAAAGTCAAAACCTCAATCCACATGAAATCCTTCATAAGCGCCCATATGTAATATATTCATGTTGTGTACTGCCAGGTTCATTACTTGTGCATGTGCTCGCACTCAAAATCCTTCGACCACAAATGAGGTTAATGACAAAATCATAGCTGAACACCCATCAGTCAGTCTGAAATTGGGCTCAGTCACCACCCAAGGGAAAACTTTATCCAAATTACTTGTCTAGTTTTGAGAGATATTAAAACTTTGGCTGATTTTCTTTTTTTAAACACTATTCCTCAGATGACATTTTGAAGTCCTATTTATCAAAAAGCAATTTGGGAATAAAGCGATCACAAAACAAAAAATCCATTATAATGTTGAATATTGATTCATTCAAATGAGGTGCAATGTAGGCCAAAGTTATGTTTATTGGTACTTGAAAAATTCAGCTCTCAAATCCATTGCAGACAGGCACGGTGGTCTCAGGAGCAAACTACCGTAGTGTAAAGCATCACTAGCCATTTGAATGATTGAACCAGAAAGTGTTTGTGTAACCCTGCCCTGGCAATCTTGAGGACAACATCTTAACTCCCTCTTGCCCCCAAGAAACAGTGCCGACATTGGCCGGAGCAAATCATTTTTGCTTCTCCTCGGAGGATTGTGGCTTGACTGACAGCCTCTTTGCCGTTTGTCCTGACAGGTGCTTGGCTACTACAATCGCAGAGGGATCAATCCTGAGGCCTTCCTCAAGGAGATCAAATACATTGCCAGCGACCCGGACGACAAGCATTTCTTCAACGTGACGGACGAGTCTGCGCTGAAAGACATCGTGGATGCCCTTGGGGAGCGCATCTTCAGTTTGGAAGGTAATGTCTTTGGAAATAACCCTGAGCAACTTGAAACTTTCATGCCACGAAACAACCTGTCACCTATAGTACTGTGCTTTTATATTCATCCTCTTTTAACTGAAAGGAAAATGTTCAGGGTGGGATCCAAGGTATCTTTGCTTTTTGTGTGTTAGCGAGAGCAAAACGTGATTCTTATTTTCCTTCTATTACCCTTGTCAGATGAAAGATAGACTTAATGTTGCCGCTCATGTAAGATGTTTGGCTTGTTTACGCAGGAACCAGTAAGAACGGGACGGCGTTTGGTCTCCAGATGTCTCAGGCTGGGTTTTCGTCTCACCATGTAGAGGTTTGTCTCATTTCCTCACATTCCATCTGTCAACAAGCAAAACAACACTGATGGTCCCAGATTTCTCCAGAATTGTAACTCCTTCCCTACAGGCCACCATTTATCACTGTGCGTCCACCCAGAGAGGACAAACTGGGAGGTTGAGTCACGCTGATTTAAGACGCACAGTCAGACAAGAGCGTTTTTCCACTTTGGACATTTAACAGATGGGCCATAACACACCTCTTTTACCTGAGGGAAACATACTAGCGGGAGACTGCGGTTTGCCTGTGACAGCACCGCTGTGGAATTGTTTCTTTTTTCATTTGGTTTGAATATTTTAAAAGATTTTACGCAAGCGCTAATGGCTGCAGGTGCGCCGGCCGTCAGCGATGCAAGTGGAGATGAACCAGAGTTGACATCCTCTTTTGCTGCTGCCCAGCGTCCCAATTCGTTTTTTCTTTTTTGGTTTCCCCGTCTGTCTGGCTGGGCGTATATCCTCAGCTGACATTTGCTGATGGGAGAGCAATTTGTCCAGGGACTTGTAAATAAATCCCAGTCGTGACATGAGTGGAAACAAATAGCAGGATGGATTCAGCTGGGTGGCAAATATGCATGGAAACTCTATCCAGGGGACGAGATTCCAGCGATTGTACATAGGAACCCCAACCTGAGCAGGATGGGATGATTCCTTGGAAAGAATGTGTGGGCTGTAAAGGGAAAAGCTGCCGTGAATTCCCAGATGTGTTTAGCTGAGTCCAATGTGCCGCTTATGTCATACAGACCATACATTGCATCTGGTCCCAGAATTTGTCTGTAATTTACTGTAAGTAGATAATAATCTATGAGCTGCGGTCAGTGGTTGTGCATTTTATGGAAACCCAGCATATGCAAATTGTTGACTTTTGGTGTACCAATGATTCACTTTGGAATGCAGTCTCTCCCATTTCCTGATTTTGATATTAGACATCCAAATTTACGGATTTCTGTGTGACTGAATGTGGAGGTTACTCTGATGCGAGCGAGAAATTCACTCAAATCTGCATCGAGCAGGGATTGGTTCACTGAAAAGGATACAATTCAGTTCACTCCACGACATTTGTGGACTTACTTCCGGGTAACTGTCTTCAAGCTTTACAGTGTTGATGATACTCAACAAACCCACACAGTACCAAATACCTAAACGGGTTTGTTCCCCTCGGTGCCCTATGTTTGGGCTTTCTGTAGTAGCAGTTGGTTGAGCCTGTCTGAGGTTCTGATCCCTTTGCCATGGAAACCAGTCAAACCAAACAGATAACAACCCGGGACTCACACGGGTGTCACAAAGTGTTGTGCGAGATTACTGAGCTCACAGTTCCATCCATTAGGGAGGGAAGTGCAAGTCTTCCAACGTCCACCAATCCTGGAAAATGTCTTGTCGGCACTTTAAGCAGTCCAAAAAACGGAGGGCTCATTAAAGAGAAGAACCCTGTAATTATTATGTCAGGGATCAGGAGTTTGGTGAGGCGGTGGGCTCAGATAGCTCTTATCGCTTTGAGTGAGGATGGAGCTGCATTTAGAAAACAGCCTTCGAGGCTAAACGATGTTTTGTGTCCAATTCTCCGACCGAGTCCCTGATTAATGTCACCAGCGCTTCTCTCCCCGCTGCCAGCCTGTCGCAACCGTAAACATTTAGGGCCATAATTCAATTGGGATCATATTTGCTGTGCTCCTGGTTATGAGGGGTCAGGTTGTTTGCTTGCTGTTTATTTTGTTTTTCCATGTAACCAGGCATGCCAGCAACTGGCAGCATAACTGCCACTTAAAATGGCTAAATGTGATGATGAGTCCACCACAAGTCATAAAATATTCTTACTCTCAAAGCTGTGCAATATTTCCACCTCCCACACCTTCTCAAAACTTCTCAAAAATTTGTTTTCCACGTCAGATTGAAACCAGTTTTGAACTCCATTTCACAAAATTGTACGTGGAGAAAGTCCAAGGAGGATAAACATTGGGTCATAACTTTTTCAAACAGACTCAAAATGTCGACAGGAAATGTCAATATTTTCTGCTCCAACCCAGTAGTAAGTGCCACAAGTTGAGTTGCTATTGTTTTGACTTTGTGTAATTCAAGTTCACCCTCCGTTCAAGCAAACAAGCAGTTTTTCCTGTGACCTTCCATTAAGAGATGGTGTCGCTATGGTAGTTGTATTCATCACAATTTAGACTGTCTTTGTGTTGAGTTTGTGTTGATGTCATAACGCAGATCACTGACGATGCAGCACCTTTTCTTCCAGGATGGGATTCTTGTTGGTGCTGTTGGGGCTTATGACTGGAATGGGGCCGTGCTGAAGGAGACCCGGCAGGGCAAGGTGGTCCCCCCAAAGTCGTCCTACACGCAGGAGTTCCCTGAGGAACTCAAGAACCACGGTGCCTACTTGGGTGAGATGCTGTCCAGCACCACATGTTCACAAAAATAGCAGTGATTGAGGGATGAAAGAGGGTGGAAAATAAAGATCCGAGCCTTCAAGTCCTCTGTGCGCACTCCCTCGTGAGGGGGGACAGATGGCTGTCCTGGTAGAGACGTTGTGGTTTAGCACCAACAGTCCCTGCTGCAACCTCTCTTTCAAAGTACTCCAGCGCTCCTCACCACATCCAGCTCCATCTCCGCGCTCTGCTTTCACCATCAGCCATTTCTTTCCCCTCCTCGCACCACCATCAAGCCGCCCTAGACTAGTAGAATAGTAATATGAGGTGGAAGCAGGGAAAGCCAGAACATTGTGGAAAAGAGAAGAAGGTGGAAAAGCAGATGCGGGACAAAGAGTAATCCCAAGTGGGAAAAAAAAGACACATGGGGGGGGTTTCAGGATCAAAACAGAACGCAGCACTGGCGGGACTAAACGCATTCACCGAAAATGCAGTCTGACAAACTGCTTTTAGCCTTCATCCTTCAGAGGGATCGCTTACCACGATGGCGTGTGACACTGCGCCGCGCAACAATGCGTTTGATCCTCATTCAAAGCAGATACACACTCCCAGACACCCAAACAAACACCTACGACTGGCCGATGTGACGAATTAACTCCGTTCTTTGATGATGATGACAAAATAAACCGCTGCACATTCAGCAGACCAGATGATCGGACCAAGTCAGGACGAGAAACATGAAGAGTCAGCGTAATCTAGACCTGGAGGTTTTTAACCTGTCTCTAAATTTTGTCTGTGTGTGCGTTTGACCAGGTTACACTGTGACATCTGTGGTGTCGGCCAGAAACGGGCGTCTACTCGTGGCTGGAGCTCCGAGGTTCAATCACACCGGGAAAGTCATCATCTTCACCCTGAAGAATTCAGGAAACTTGACCATCTTGCACTCGCTTAAAGGACAACAGGTACCAGTCACCATGACTCCCTCCGCACAACCTCACATAGTTACGTATTAACGTACTGAAAACAACAAGTGATAAACAGCCGTGGGAACATCTCAGCGGGTGTTAATGTGGAAATAGACGCCAGCTGATGGACTTAATGGGGGCGGTGTGACCCAGGAGGATGAGCGACTGTCTCAAAACCATTAGGTGGACTGACAGATCTTAATCATCCCTTCATTGGATATTTTTTCATTCCTTGGGTATTTTGAGGCTTGATTTAAAAATCCTGCTTGACTCACAGGAACTCAAAACAGTTTATGAGTGGGTATACAAGCCAGTGTTACGTCTTGACATATTAAATCCGCCGCTGTGTTTAATGAATGAGCTTCATGGGGCCCTGGTGCTGGCGACTGAGCACTCAACATAATTATCAAAACAATTACTTGTCCTAAAGTGAGAGATGGGGTCAGCAAAATCATCTTTTAGATGACCGTATTGTTAATGTGATCTGTGGCGATATTTGAAAATGTCTCATGAGGTGAGTCACAATCACTCAGAGGAACACTAGCATCATCTCAGCTGGATGTGGCTGTTTGTGCTAATGACGGCTGTGATGCATCTGGCAGCTCCTCACAGAGCTCAGCAGATCACACTGCAGCTTCACCCGCACACTGTCAGCAGTAACTCGGCCAGCACAACAGATGTTTTTTTTTTTTCTCGCTGTAATCTTTATGTCTCTCAAGATCCAGCAACTTGGGGCGAAAGTCGTTTTGCAGACAGCTGTTTCTAATCCGCGAGCCAATAGAAGATGTTCCACCCGCTGCCTGATTCTGTCTTTTTCAACAAACCTTCCAACACCAAGTGCCTACAAGTATCCTGATGCTTACCACTTGCCCTGACATGATACATGCCCCATTTGTGCCTTTTCATCAAGTTCAAAGCTGCTCCAGAACATCAGCATCACCATCAAACCCAAACAGCATCTGCATAGGCAAACAGGAGGAAAGACTTAAACGATCTGGGCGCCATTTCTTTTGGAATCGAACCGTACCAATCAAAAGATGTTACCAAGAAATTGCAGACTTGAGCAGTTGATTTGTAGTTTGGATTAGAAAAAAAAAAAAAAAAAAAGACGATTGACAGGTAGCAGAGTGTGTTCAAAACAGTGTGTGTGTGTGTGTGTGTGTGTCTTTCAGATTGGCTCCTATTATGGCAGTGAGATCGCCCCTCTGGACATCGACGGAGACGGTGTAACCGACAACCTTTTGGTGGCAGCGCCCATGTACTTCAGCAGTGGCATGGAGAAAGGAAAGGTGTACATCTACAGAGTGACAGAGTTGGTGAGTAACACACAGAGACACACACGCACACGCTCATATTTTATCACTCTCGGACGGGATGCCAGAAAAAACTGCACATCGGATTTTACTTTTCTCTCACAACTCGATCGTTTTGGTCTGTTTCTCAGCTTTGTTCAAATGTATGAAAAAGGTTGCACGTATTTATGGCAGCATCACTTCAGAGTTATGGCACATCGTTGACATTTTGCACATCCATATGTCTCCTGACACTGATCAAAGATAATATGGAGACATGGAGCATCTCAGAAATTGCACGTTCCGCTCTGCTGGCAATCGCTTCATTTTCCCTCCTCCTCACTCTTGCCGTCAAAGATTCTCCTGATGGTGCCAAACGTAAAGGAGCGACCACCCCCATTTGTATACGGTGGAGGCTGTAGATATTAGAAACATCTGTGTATACAGTGAGGACCAACACAACCCCACCATTGTCCCCACGCTTTGAAATGACCAGCGAGTACCATCAGAACTCCTCAAACTCCAAGAGAGGCGCCAGGTTTCCAGGGTCACTGTTTTAGATTAGATTTAATGCCGCAGGCGTACCCAATAAAGCGGCAACTGACTCACCAGTCCTGCTGTGGTGTCAGTTGGACTGAACAATGCCACCACACATCCTTGGGCTGGTGAGCAGTAACCCACTCGCACACGCTAAACTGGGTCAACACCTGTTCAAACTAACTTAACACATTGAAACAGAAGTGGTCTGCATACTGTAAGACACACCCAACCTGGCAAGGTTGCGTGTCAGAGCCACAATTACCGCAACGCATGTGGCTGGCAGACACTTGACACCTGACCCTGTGCAGATCAAATGGGGAACCATTTGATGCCAGCGCAGCCCAGTGTATGGCGAACTCAACGGGAAAGTATTTGCCAGTTTTCAAAGCCATTACCAGCAAGTCATACATATCAAAAGCTTCGCTCAGTTCTTTTCCATAGAAGAAATCTCCTTTTGGTATTTCAGGTCTGTCTAGCTCAGTGGAATAATAAATGAGTTCAGCTGATGTGATGGTGTTGACTGCCTGGTGGAAACTGAAATTATTCACCACAGCAGGGGGGGGCGCAGCGGTACGCTAAGTTAGAAAATACTTTTAATTTCTTTAGACAAGGATTCGGGAGGTCCTGCATAATGCACACATCTCACCTCACCTCACCATCAAAGAGATTCCTACTTCTATTTTATAAGTCCAACCTTGCGTCTCTTTCACTGTGTACTCTCTCGGTGACGGGGACTGGCATTGTGCACGTATGTGATGAAAAATATTTTTGTCGTGACAGGAGGAGTTATGATTGTTTATCAAGGACACGTTCCTATTAAGTTGTGTTTGAAATGAAGCCACAGACCAACTATGTTCAAAAGCACCAGACCAGAGAAAAATACTTTCTCTGCTCTCCAAAGTAAGAAATCCACAGGCCGTCCACCGCATATTAGTTTCCCTTTTAACTCACCCGTGAGCTACCACAGACTAGTTAGGACCTCTGGTGTGTTTCAAATTGAATCACCATGGAGAATATGATTCCCAATTTATCTCCACCAGCCTCTGTTTTTTATGTATTTTTTATTATTATTATCACACGTGGACACATCCAGTAGCTGAGGAGAAATCATTGCGTTCCCTAAAATCAACTCCTGGCCCATTTATCAAGCTGCAAAAACAGCCCATCTCGTAGATCGTCTGCAAGTAATGGCTTCTATTTTGAGGAGCATTGGGTCGCCAAGTGGGGCAGTGTCTTGCATGGCCACTGATAGACTCCAGTATTTGGCTCCATTTCCTCAAATTGATCTCCCCAGTTTCTTCTCCATTGGTTAGAGCAGTGTTGTTTTCAAAGTGGGGAACTTTTTCCTCTGTGGGAATAGCCTCGCCAAGACTGGCCTGAGAATAGCCTCAGTTAAATATACACAAGCTACAGAGTTCTGAAGTTCTTTGATGCCTTCATTCCTCTCTGTTATTGACTGATATTCTACATATTTAAATTGGAACTAAAAGCATTAAAGGACTAAGACATCTGAACAGTGTTTGATATCTACTGAGATCCGCAGCTTGTTCCTCTTTTATCTATAAAAATCCAACCTGACAGCTCTTTGTAAGGAGGGCCACAAGGTCAGAGAACATCCCCTCTCTGGGTTCTGTTATGGGATGTCTGAATAAGTGGATCATACATGGAAAGCTCTGTTTGATCTGAGAAATACGCTCTGGTTGAGACTGCGAGCAGAATCGTTGTACGGCACTTTATTTGGGGACCTGGAGGAAAAATCTCTTTGTGCAATTACCAGGGTTCAGTTGCTCACTGTACTTGAAGATACGCTACCTGCACATTCTTTGTGGTGTCCTACTGTGTGTCAGGACTAAAAAACGGCAGGATGGTCTTTTAGAGGGGTCCTGGTCCCCTTTGATTAATAGATCTAAGGAGGGATATCTCCAAAGGTATACATAATATATTGGGTGGTGATAACAGTGATGAATGAAGGCACACTGTCTTGATCTCTCGAAGAAGTGACAAATTGGGAATGTAAGCGATTCAACTGTGCAAAGCTTTTCCCAGCTAGCTGTCTTTGGCTACTCACATGCTCATTATTCCTTTGGTGAGTAAAGAGAGTTGTTGTGCATTTGGAGTCGTTGTCTGTGGTTGTTTTCAATATCTGTGTTTAGGGACCTCTGTGCAATCAGAAGAGAAGTATAATTCTACAATCTATGAATCTGCAACTCTTGCAATATGTTCCCAGTGCTTCACTAGTTTGCATTCATAATAAATTATAGTCATGTCAGAGGTAACACACCCTCCTTACCTCCCCAGAATCGTTTCATCCCAGAGGGGGCGCTAGAGATCCACAGTGGGAGCCAGAATGCTCGCTTTGGCTCTTCTTTGGCGCCGGTGCCCGATTTAAATGGTGACGGCTTCAACGACCTTGTGGTTGGAGCTCCTCTGGAAGACGATCACAAAGGGGCCATTTATGTCTTCTTCAGCCAGCACAACAGAATAATACGTAAATACAGACAGGTAAGGGGGTGAATGTCACATGCTGATGTTGCATACAGCACAGTATGAATAGTACAGATTCATGGAAGAAATGAATGAAAAGACAGAGAAAAGGCTGCGTGTCCTTGAGCGAGACCTTTATTTGATGTGGTAGCTCTCGCGTCAACACGTTGATGAAAATGTAATTTCTCCAACATTGTGGAACACAGCAAAGTGTGCAATAGGACTCATGGAGCGTTTCTCCCTCAGAGGATCGCGGCAGCTGACCTGGGCTCCGGCTTGCAGTACTTTGGCCGAAGTATTCATGGCAAGATGGACATGAATGATGATGGTTTAGTGGACTTGGCAGTAGGTTCCCTTGGCGCTGCTGTTCTTCTCTGGTGAGTATTTTGCCCAGTCAATAAATGAGCCCTTTGTCTGTGGGAATAAATGTAGAGCAGTTTTATGAATTGGAACAAAGTCTTGGAACGGTATGGAACGAATGCTACGCTCATGAGAGGGAGTTAAAAGTAGAATTAAGCGGTGTGCATATGTGTGTGCCCACATGTGTGCTTGTGTTTATTCTTCTCACATTTTACCACCACTGAAAGACCGCCTGATTTTACCATGTATGAATATTTTAGGGGTACTCAGGAAGCATTAACAAATGTGCTGGCTGGTTCTCCCCACGTGAACAATCCTCATTCAGGTTTCCACTTTTCTGCCCAGCAAATTGAATCCATTCCAAAGCCATAATTGCAGTCAGTCTGGAGATTTGCTCTGCACTGAATGAGGCAGAGAAAATCATTTTCCCAAGGACACTGCCTGTCCATTTTCGGACACACTCAGTGGAGTTGTAAAGACTTCTTGATCCAACAGATGAGTCAGGGGTAAACACTTTAGCTGGAAGCCACTGGAACTTTTCACGTGTCCTCCAGAAACAATGTGTCTTTGTAGAGCATCATTGCTTTTGTAAGCCCACTTCATCCATGGATCTTAACATTGTACAGATATGTACAGTCACATGAGGACAACCACTTTTAAAATTAAACTAATGCTGAACTACCATTTGTCCTCCTAAGACAGGACACTATTACTCTCATTATTGAACTGTTGTATACCAACTGATCCAGATTTTGTTTATCAGATTTTAGCAAAATATTGAGCATTCAATTTGTTCGTTCCTGCTTCCACTTAATGACACTTTAAAGATTTAAGATTGAATCAGGTAAAAATATCTTGTCACCCACACAGGAATCAATAACATAGCCACTTATCTCAACTGTGCCAGTCTCCCTTATTGATTTCCTGATGATGTGGAAAAAACCTTTTTGATGCCACTATTTCCAAGTGGGAGCATCACTACCTCAGTAGAGTTGTATGCTCATTTTCTGAAACCAACTTGTCCAGGATTGTTTATGTTTTTTTGACTGAACACTTGTACACCTCACTGCCTAGGTTCAAATTCCTCTCTCTCACAGGTCACAGAGCGTCATCCGGATATATGCCAACGTAAGGTTTGAGCCAAGCAAGGTCAACATCTTTGTGAAGGACTGTCAGCGAGGTGGCAAAGACGTGACCTGCATGTCGGCCATCGTATGCTTCAACATCACCGCCAGGACGGCCATTCCTCCCACACAGGAAATTGGTAAGCCAAAGAAAATAATCCACAGTTTTGGAATCGTTGAGCGGTTCTCTCTCTGCTCTGCTTCAAATGTAAAGACAACAGTGTTCAACTCTGTCTCCGTCTCTCTATGAGTGATGATAACTCCACCAAATGGGGATTTTGTGTATACATGACAAACAGTTCGCAAACTTGACAACAGTCTGCATTCCATGTTTCGTGGAACAACACACAATTAAGAATGGGGTGAGACAGTGGTGAAACTTGAAGTAGCCTGCATGTTAATCTAAAACATCCATATTTCAGTACCGGTACATTTCGGTAATATTGAATAGAGAGGATTAGGTACAGAAAGGCACTCTCAGAAATAATGATTCCGAGGTAATGGCCAAAGGTGGGAGGAGGGGCATCAACACTGTGCCACCTCAGTGGGAGTGGGTGGACTGCTGCACAGCCAACTGTATGTACACAATGTTCACATTTTTGCACCATGCTGGTTCTGTTTCTTTGTCACAAAGCTGCGTCTCATTGCTTTGTTTTCTCTTTTTTTCTCTTTTCTTCTTTGTTTTCTTCATTTCCTCCTCTGGCTGGAATCATACCTGATTTTCAGGGGCGCTTTCACACTAAGATAGTTTGGGGGAGTCGTTCGGTACCTAATGCTGAAAATTGTCACACCTTGATTTGATTCTATTTACTTTGACACTACCTCTTGAAAGCGGACAAAACAAGTCACACTGTTCCACAGCTGCTCCTATCATTTTAGACAATGGAGCAACAACACAATTACAAATGTTCTCATATTTGTAAATAAGAGCTAGTTCTGAAAGACTCCACCAGGTAAAGTGAAGACTGAAAAAATATATATAACTCAGTGTCAGTGTTTTTTTTTTTACCGCACTGGTGTTTTCGCAAACTCAGCCCCAACCTGCAGCTCCCAAGCGCTATGTAGCTCTTTCAGCCCTCTTTTTTGTCTCCTAGTAGCTTTGGAAAATTGAATAGATTTTGTTTTCAATGTTTCCTTTTTAATTCACCCCTGTTTTTCTAATGTAATTTAAAAGTTAGTTTCTAAAGAGATTAATGAATGTGCAGTGCTACAAGGGCAGATTGATTGGCCAGTATGTTTAGTATGTGGTGAGAAATGTCAAATGTCTTTTTTTAATTGCAATTTTGCTGCTTGCATGAACTTCATTTTCTCTGTCACCGTTCATTGGTTTCAAAGATGGCACACGGTATAGTTGATTTTACATAGCGTAAAGGTTACAAAGCAACATATGCGTGCGGCTTATGTCTTATCTTAAGTCTGATATCAAAAGGGTTTTGTGGCTGTCTGGGTTTTGTTCTCTGAGAGAAACAGGTCCGAATGTATCTGTGAGCGTGTAAGGTGGCCGACCCCTGAGAGTAGACTGTCCTAGAAAATGAAATGTAGTCTGTTTAAAGTGGACCAGGCAATCCTGGTGTGAAAGTACCATCATCTTTTTGGTCTTCGCGCCTTTGATCATGAAGGTATTAAAACATAATATCCATGTGTTTAGAGATGCATGAAATTGGAGTTTGACAAGTTGGGTTAGACTAACTTTTACTTTTCTACTGTATTCGCTGTTATCTGTTGCCATGGTATCTTTGTGTCCTCTTCTCGCTCAAAGCTACCAACCAATCCCAGCACAGCAGACAACTTACTGAGGGGGTGGATGAGATGGAGAGGGAATGAGGGTTGTGCTGCAAAAAGCAAGAGCGGAGGTTGATAGTTACATAAACCGTCATTGTATATGTTTCAACCATTGCCAACAGATCAAAGGACAGTTGAAAATGTCAGAATTGAGAAGCAGAGTGGGGGGAAAAAGTACTCAAAAACTTCAGTTTTAACACAGACACTTAGTGACGATATACAGTATGCGCAATATTTTGGTGCAGCTTTTTACAAACAGCATCATTCTGTGACCACCAGTCAGCTCTAAACTGCAGTTCTATCGGTTTTGGATGCAGTTCTGCTCTGCGAATGTCTGTGTGTGTGTGTGGAGAAACCCGTCTATACCTGTCAATGTATATCCATCATGTTTTGGCTGAGGCCTTTCCAAATGTGACCTATGATACTTGCAATGACTTCTTCCACTCAGAGAGGCGCCAAATCTCAACGTTTCTGCTTTAGCACAGAGAGACGTGGATGTTCTCGCTGTCTGGTGGCCAAACACAATGCTGCTGCTTCCAGAGATCACATTATTCATCTGCAGAGTCAACCCATGTGCCATCTGAATTACTTGAGTTTTCCTTCTGCTCTCGGCTGTGTAATTCACGGCTGTTTCAGGAAAAAAGCTGAGCTGTGAGCCTCAGATTTTTCACTTTGATGTTAATCCGATGACCTCTCTGGTGGGCTGCCTCAGTAAGGTTTAAGTGCAGAAGAGTGCTGTATTTTGCCCAACAGCACGATGGCATCACTCATGAAGAAGCCTGGACCAACAACTAGCAATTTCCCGGTGCCTAGATGGCGTTTTATCTGCACAGCTACCATGCCCCAAAAACTAAGCACCGCTCTGACCGTTTAACAGCTTAATGATGAGCAGGGTTTTCTCCTCAAAGCGTCGGTCCAAACATTCCTCCGTAGTGATTGTACCCATTTTATGCAGCTCCGCCACATCGGTTCTCCCCGTGTACCTCTGTAAATGCAGATGAGATGACGAACCCGTCTCGGTTTTATTAGTCTATAAATTACCGCCTAAAGTCACAGACCGCTCAGTCCTGCACTCCACCGCTGTGGTTTTCCAACACTGAGGGGAACTCTGACGGGAAAGAGTAACAGTCCCGATGCAGTTTGGGTCCGTGAGGTGAGGTGTCAGCAGGAGCGACCCACCTGCGTTTAAGCACCAACGTCTCCCTGCTCGTAATTTGTTGGCTGAGATGAGGTATCGGGGTTGAGTTTCTCTGTTTCGGAGGTCACGGACACAAGGGTGCAGAGGAGTGTGTTCTTAGTTAACCTCGCAACCCTCGAGCGTCTCAATCAGATCTGTCCAACGTGCCAAACTGCAGCAGAGGACGAGCAGAGTTATGTTGTCCCACGTGCTTGAATGCAGTGGAACATATTTGTTTAGTTTTCTTCCCATTGTCATGTCTGGCGACTAATTTGGGACAGATGTGCTAATGTTTGGGTCTGCTGTGGTCCACCCTGCAAAGGGGAACCGTTTATTCGTCAGAATCTGTGGAGGTAGTACTGCAAATATTTAGGTGAATATTTTAAAAAGGGATGCGATTAACTTTAGTTTTGTGGCACCAGTGGATACTGTGTTGATAATTGACTCTATGATGATAGCATTGTAACATTGATGCCTAACTGTGTATATAATATCAAATATAATGTGAATTTTGTAAGTAGGAAAGAATTAATCAAGTGTCGCTCTGTAGTCACTGAGAAAAAAATTACGTCAATCTATTGAATCTTCAGATCTTTACGAATTTTACATGTAGTTTAGCCGTCAGTCTGATTACATTGGTTGTGATTTGGCGCCACACAAATTAAATTGACTTGACTTGACTTGACTTCGTTTAACTTGGGATGGCTTTCCTGAGGCATAAACAAAGTTTGAACATCAGCCTTTGGGGATTTTCATCCATTTCTCTCAGCAGATGGTGAGAGAAATGGTGTGATGATGGAGCCCCGGGGTGCTCGGGAGGAGACTTTGAAAGTATCTCCTTACTCGCGAATTGTCACTGTCCTGATAGATATTTTTCTGATCTCGCTCTTCCTCCTCTCTCTCTCTCCCCACCGTCTCTCCTCCTCCCCGTTATGACTGTTCCCAACTCTTCCCAGGCATCAAATATAATGTTTCGATCGTGGAGCGCCGCTTTAATCCTCGAGCCATACTGGACAACCCAAACATGCTGCAGCCTCACAATCTGACCCTGCTCCCTGCAGAGGAGACCTGCCAACATATCTTCTTTCACGTTATGGTGAGGCCCAACTCAGCAGATGACAAATCAGAGTTAATGTTCCCCATAGAAGGAACTGTTGTAGTACCAACTGTTCTAAAGGCACCAAATGAATTGTTTAAACCCCCCAGAGACACTACCTCTCTGTAAAATGTCCATTTCATCCCACAACTTTCCAGACTGGACAAATATCCTCACACTATTCATGATGTTTTACAGCGAAGCACAGTTTGAAGTGCTTTAAAGTGCTGCCTTTCCACAAATTGTTCGCTTGTGTTCTCGCCAGATTTTTGGTCGTATCCAAAAACCACTTTTTTATGACACATTATGCCATGTCCATGCCAAATCTATATTTAGCTCTATAAAGTTAACATTTGGAAAAACAACTGTGAGGGACAGACATGTTTCACACTAGTAATTTTACGCTTCTAAGCTTGTTTAAATGTTTATGATTCGTAATGATGGTCAAGGCAATGTCATTTTATACGTTTAACACCGTAGGAGACTGGACATGTTTCACAGAAAAACAGTAGATCATAACACGTTCGCTTTGTATTCTAACAGTCCAAATTCAACCACTTCTAGACATTAGCTTTTATCCATTGGGATGAAATTAACAATCAAAACAAAGCCATCCAAGGCGGACTGATCTAGAAGACTGATTTTGATGAATTCTGTGTGATATTGTACAACAGGAGACCACCGACTATGCCAGGCCCATTGTGTTTGCTGTCCAAGTGGGACTGCAGGACCCAGACCAGGGGGCTGTTCTGGATGATAGCTGGCCCACTGTAGTGCGAACAGAGGTGAGAGGGGAGCAACATTTTTCATATTCTGCATGAATCATTAAGATCATAATCAAAATATTACGATTCACTTCTAAGAGGAAATATGAGGATTTGTATGTACAAACAGACACATGCGACCTCGAACCATAAAAGAATAACGGAATTCTGTAAATAGTATTGAAAAAGTATGAATCGCTGTAGTCTAAGGCGTAAGATCAAACCAAAGCATATCTAAAATAAGGATTGCATCTTTTCTTCCCTAAGCTGCCCTTCTGGAATGGTTGTGATGAGGACGATCGCTGTATCCCTGACCTGGCACTGCAGACAACAACAGACCTGATGACCCTGAGGTGTGTACCTACTTGTACACGACCTCACACACACACACACACACACACCATCATCAACAAACAAATAAGCCCTCCAAAACCTGGTCAGGACTTCACTCTGCCATCTCACCCCCCTTCCTCTGCCTCCTGGCTCTCCCTCTCAGTCAGTTCTGCGCTCAGCCCATGCAGTCTCGAGGCGCTTTCTGCCGCCATAGAAGCGAAGGTGCGATGATGGGCTCGCTGCGGGTTTTAGAGGGAAACCGAAGGAGGATGCTCGTGGATGTCCGACTGGAGAATAAGGGAGAGAACGCCTACGACGCACGCCTCAACATCACCCACACCGCCAATCTGCGATTCTCCAGCCTCATAGTCAAGGTACGGTCACAGGGGAGAACCGAATCAGACCGAATGTTTCTGCCAGATTCGCGCTGAAACTGATGCGCAGAATTCTAACTGCTTTTAATGTGAATGCAGGACAACTCCGACATCAAGATCGAGTGTTTGGGTGGAGATAGAGTGAGAAACGAGAGGATTTGCAACGTCAGCGCTCCTTTCATGAGGGCCAAAAGTCAGGTGAGACGACACAAAACTGAAGTATGAAAGAATGTTTCATGCCTCACGTCCAAGCTCTGCTTTTATTAGAGTCGTAAGCATTTTGAAGATCCCTTTGATGGACTCGCTGAATGTACCACAGGCTCAAGAGCTGATTGCGAAATATGTAAAATTCTTTCACGTTGTAGAAGATGAGACTCGAAGGTCAATTAAGTTCTGAGTAAACGGGCTCAGCAACTGTGACTGCGCTGCTCTTTATGTGCTGAAGAAACATGATGTGGACCGTATAAGGCCGCAGGGCCAAAAACTGGCGGCGCAGGCCTCAGACGGCCATGACAGACCACACTGGTTAATGCCGGAACCACAAGGCAGCCAGAAGACGTTAATCCAGCTCCAGCTTTGGAGAGGCCTCGCCTCTGGTCTGGAATCAAAGGTTACAGCAACAAAGAAACCTGCACACAAACCACTATGTTGTTGTATCGCAACGTTTACAAAGTGTACCATTATTTTGAAAGGTTTTCCACTTTGCTGATGACGGAGATAAATGGACAGATCAGGGACCTCAGAGATTAGTCTGGGAGAGATTCTTCTATTTCCCGACAGAATATTCATACACAGCATCCAGTCTCCATGGCTGTCATTGATCAAAAAGTGATCTCTTGATTTCAATCTTAATCTCATATCCGCGTTTGGGAGGACAGGAGCAGTTTGAAGAAGCCAAGTTCATTGGTCACAGAAAGAATTAGCTTTTTTTTTTTTTTTTGCTCTTTATCACAGATGCCATTTTTCTGTGTTGCTCCCCCATTTCTTTTTCTCTAGGGTCGTGCACAGTTTTTTAAATCAAACCAACGTTCTCTCAGACACTGCAGTTCATTCCCAGGGAGTAATTCTGAAAAGTGACTCAGTGAGGCTTTTTTTTTTAATACCACCATGGTGATGGTATTAAAATCAAACTTATCCTCAAATGTCATTCCATGACACATGAATGTGTTTTGGAGACCTTTTTTTCCCTTAATCATTGACGTCAAAGGCACATCTCTTGAAGAGAAAGGTGGCTGTTTTTCACTTCTCTCCTTCAACCGTGGTGAACTTTGTATCATTACCTCCACACGAGGTGAAACACTTTTTACTTTCTTGTCCTTTTCGGTCATCTGTTGCGTATTTTCTCTCTCTTCTCTGCAGTTACTTTGCTTTTCCACAGGCTTGTAATGTCTGCAGTATTTATGGTGCCGTGCATGGACTTTTAATTTCATGAGGGTGATGTTTGAATCGACTGAGATGGAGATGTCCTGCTCACGTAAAAGCTCTGCTATTAAACTCTGAGCAGATCAGATGTTAGTCCGTCTTATCTAAGAGGAGTTTGGACAAACTTCTATTGGAGCTGCTGTGGGCCAACCGAGGTTGTGAGAGTGAAGTCATGGTGGTGACCTAAAGTGTCTGTGTAAATACACACACACACACACACACACACAAGCACGACCGCAAAATCCGGTCTAGGAACCGAACCGTAGCATTATCACAAACAGCAGTCATCGCCCAGGCAACACAGATATCAATTCCTTTCGCTGCACCGGCGCCACAACAACAAGCTGAAGTGGACTCTGGTCACCTTAAATCTCTCTGAAGGATTCCTACCCAGTCATTCAGTTTGAACGGCCTCCAGAGCCACAGCGCCGATGCACTCTGGTCGAGAGGCTTTTAAAAATGTGGCACAGAGTTAAACATGCTTGATTATGTGCCGGCAGATCTGCCAAACCACAAGTTTAGCTGAAGGAAAGGAAGGATGGTGAGGGCAAACTGTTTAAAGCAGACGGTTATCATTCTTGTTTTACATGGGTTCCTTTTTGTTTTTGTTTTTTTTACTTGACAGCTTTAAAGCAGCAACAGTGTATAGACAGACAGCTTATTGTGCTGGTACAAATTTGCTTTGTTATTTTGGCGGTTTGGCAAAGAAGCATCGGACAATGTGTCATTATAGCGTTAGCGAGTTAGCGTTGATATAGCATCTGTTCTGTGAGACACTGTTGGTGTGGTTTGACATTGTTTACTTGGGATTTGGGGAGTGTGCGTGTGTGTGTCTGTGTGTGTGTCTGTGTGTCTGTGTGTGTGTGTGTGTGTGTGTGTGTGTGTGTGTTTGGTGGCAGGGGTAGGTAGGTTGAAGGACCCACCAACCTGACAGGAAGAGGACTAACTGTTGGGTACTGTCTGAATTTTCATGTTCAGCTATGCTGCCACATGAATGTCTCCCAGCCACGGACAAACCACCGCTGGTGTGTGTGTGTGTGTGTGTGATGTGTATGAATCGTCATTTAACCAGTCTTCATCACTTAGACTTCTGAAAACAGAGTGGAAAAAAGGCGAGTCTCCTTCCTGAGGCAGTGGGACGTCCTAACAAAAGAGGACAGAGGTCATTTTCCACAAAGCCATAGGATTATGTGGAAGGAGTTTGCTGCTGTAGTACGTACAGTATCTGCGGTCTGTTAGGAGGAGGGAGGCTGCATGGGGTGGAGGAGGAGGATGAAGGAAGAGGAGGAGGAGGGAGGCTGCAGTAAACCTCGTTAGGAATTTTTCTCTGGTCAGACGGCATCCAGAAGGATTTCATTACAGCGCTGAGGACTGTAAACAATGCCCAGCTACGCTTTGTGTGCATTCTCTGCTTTCCTCTCCCAATCAGGCCACCTCTCCTCTCCTTTCCTCCCTCCCCTCCCCTCTTCTG